>JAPVRG010291278.1:1787-12599 GCA_029783565.1 Rhagoletis cerasi
GATTCGTTATTTGTTAAATTGCATCTAAGTAGCAAATTTTATGGGTAAACACTAAAACTCAGCCATAAAATCAGTGTCAAGCGCTCGAACAATTGGCACATTGGCACAGATGGGGCATAAAGTAGTCGTCGATTTGCGCCAGCCACAAGCAGACAAAAGGGTAATAAAAGTAAACATACAATATCGTATAGTTATGCAGGTACATGCGCATACATATACACCTAAGCATACAATGTATATTGTACGAGTATGTACATATATATTTTTTTTTCAATGAAACGATAAAATGATAAAATAAATATACATATATGAAAGTAGCGCATTGTATATTTCTCCATGAACACGTGAGTATTACATACTCTTACATGAAAAGTCAGCAAAATGAATACAATTAAACTGTGAATAGTATAGTCCAAACCAAGCTAAAAATAACCTTTGTATACTGAAGATGTCAATTCCAGTACAAGTAAGCAGATAGTTGGATAATTGGCTATTCTATATGAATTTATTGAGGGACTTGGCCTTGAAAAATTTTAGCAGCACTTAGTTTAAAATTTTTGAGATTAGAAAAGTTGGAAAATAAAAAAAATTTAAAATGAAATAGTAAAAAAAATAATCTTCCGGAAAATATTTTTTTATATAAACTAAAAAATTTTAGTAAAATTTACAAAGAAAAAGCTTTTCTATTTGGAAATAATTAAAAAAAAAATTAAGCAAATGTATAAATTTCGTTTCCCCGTAATTTTTGAAACAATTATTCAAAGCTGCTACTTTTAAATAAAATTTCAATAGCGGTATTTAAATAAACTGTAAAATGCACCGAAAATTTTAATATTTCACTATATGTACTGTCAAAATTGTGTACGAAATATTTTTTGAGTTTCAAGTTTTCCAGTTATTCAAGCTTGGGGACCAAATTGTTTAAAATCAGATAAATAAAAATATTTCCAGAAAAAATTTGGTCGCGTTTTTGCTTCTTTTAATTTTAAATAAACTTAAAAAAAATTTCATAAATTTTAAGTAGCTAAATACTCAATACCTGAAAGATTAAAAGTATAAAGAAAAGGCTTGGAAATTTCAGAAAAAAGTCTTTAAAATTTTTTTTTTAATTTTAGTAGGTTTTTAGCAAATCTTCAATTCTTAGTAAATTTCAAGTATCTCGACTAGTATTTTTTTTTCCTTTGAGACTAGAAGAGTTACGAAAAAAATTCAAAAAACAGTTTTAGAAATTTTAGAAAAAAAGTATTCCCAAAAATTTTTTTTAAATTCAGTACTCTGAGATACTGTTAAGTTAAAAGCTAAACAAATTGATAAAAAATTTAGAAAATGAGTGTATCAGAAAAAAATAAACTATCCAGAAAAATATTTTTTTTGCAGAAAGCATAGCTCTCTGGAAATTTTAAAACAAATACGACCAAAAAAGTCATAACTAAAATTGCCCCTTTTTTAATTAAAAATTATTGTGGAAATCAACAATAGCGGTAGTAGTTATAGCTGCTGTTTTAAAGATCACCACATCTCCTCATCAGACTTCTTCATCGGGTTCAATAAAATTGTGGAATATGATTTGTTATAAGCAGAAAAATAGAAAAAAATGTATATATCTTCTAATAGTGTAGTGTAGGAGAGGCTCTACGCGTGTGGGTAGGTCTTTGGTTATTTACAAGTAGTGTTTAGACCGTAAAAGTTGGGTTAAGTAACTAGACTTTAAGACTAGTAAGATGTCGTAAACCATTTTAGAGAAAATATAGAAGGTCTTTCGATTTTGGATATCGAGACCGACGGTTGTGCTTTATGAATTTACTTAACCACCTGATCTATTGCAATTTATTTATGTTTTTAGAAAGTAGCGCAAGCTGAGATTTTGAATACCCCAAAATTAAGAATCTTCAGAAAGGAAGCTTCCAGTTCTCAGAAATTTAGAAAAAAATCCCTAAAAATTTTAAATTTTAATTCTGAATAAAATTTTGAAATTTTTTTAAGAGTTCAGAAACGTATAAAAATAAATAAATGAAACAAAAGTCGGAGCCCCTGAAAATATTGTTTCCAGAAAATTTTTTCATTAGAAATTTTCTTCTCTGTAAACACTACTAAAATTGCGTTACCTTTTTGTAAAGTATTCGAGGTTCATTAAGGTGAGAAAATTACCAAAAAATTTCATAAAATAAACAAAAATTGGACTGCCGGTAGAAATTTGAAGGTATAGTTCTTTAATATTTTTAAAACAAGCGCACAGTAAGACCCAAAATAGTATTTCAAAAAAATTTTACACTGAACTCAGAGAAGTTATAAGAATTTAAACTAAAAAAAAAAATAAAAATAATAAAAACTTCTGAAAGAATTATTCTCTAAATTATTTTATTTGTAGACTAGCTGATACCTGATTCTGTCTGCGAAGCTTTCTTCTTTTCCATATACTTTCAGCAGATTTTTAAAGCTAAATATGCGACTTCGAAGAAGTTTGAAGCAATGTTCCGTAGTTACAGCTAAAATGAAGTCGACTATAAAGTTAGTAGCAGTTTTTAATATAATTTTCAATGGAATATCTGTCAAAAATAGCTGCAATTAAGTGTTTTTAGCAGAAAAAGAAAATTGTTGGAAATAAGTGGTGTTCGCGGATCTAGCGGATCCATTTTTCGTAAAAGTATTTCTAATCTCACCTGCAGCATACTTTCTTTGAACTTAGTTTTCAAAGAAAACCGGTACATTTTTATGTTGTATATAGAATTATATTTTTTGGAACTAATCCTCGAGTCCAAAGACTGTTAGAAAACTGTAATTACCATTATTCTTCAGATATGAGTCGCTTAGGCCAAAAAAAATTTAAAAAATATATTTGCAGGTATTTAATTGTTTTAAAAATGAAAACTATGGGGCAAAAACGTAATCAAATGATTAATCCTTTAATCTGAAATAATGGGGACAACCAATTTTTTTAATAAATCTGAATTCTTGGAAATTGTTTAAATAAATCCCCAACTAAGAGCTCCGAATATGTTTCGTATAAAACAAGGTTTAGTACAAAAAATTAATGAACGCCAATGAAATGCCATTCCAAGGAAGACAAGTGTCTTTAATTTCAATTGCCATGCGTAGGTGTGTACGCCTGTACATACACTCGGACTGCAACATAAATAAGCTTACGCTGCTATGTTTGTGTGCACCACAAGGTCTCTAGTTGGCAATAATTTTACGTTTAACGATTTTATTTTATGTGTCATAGTGTTAGTAAAATGGCAATAAATAACACGTAAAGCCACTAAAATCAGCGGAAAAAGCACAAAAAGCAGAAAAAAGCAAGCAGCAGGAAAAAACCAAAAGCCATAACAACAACAACAACAACAACACAACAACACAGCTTACCTTGCATTGTATGTGTGTGTGTGTGGGTTTGTGTGGGGGGACGCCTAAAAATATGCTAGCATATTGGCACCTTTTAATGCCGTTACAAATACTTGCGATAAAATAAACAAATTAAGGTGACCAGCTAAAACAATTTTAACGCACATAAATATAGTTTTTGTTATTTTATTTGGTTGCCAACTTTTTATAAATTGCAGCATACATATGCTCGAAAGTGATAAATGTATAAATAATAACATCAAAAATTGCTGTTAGTTGGTTTATTTAGTCAAAGTGCTTGCGAGTAAATCTCTGCAAATCCCACAAAATGCCACCAAATAATGTAGAATTTATTTTAACCGCAAATTTTTAAGCATTCGAATTTTTTCACTCAATCCATTTTTTATATTGCATAGTGTTAAAAAATTTGATTAAATTTTCGGGTGAAAGCATCCTGCTTCAATAAAAGCTGTTATTTTCGGCTAATAAAATATTGAAATTCACGGAATTTGTTTTTTTTATTCAATTTCTTTTTTTTAAACAACACAAATATTTAAGAGCTTTATTGCAAAATTTTTGTTTATTTGTTTTTCTTACAGTGTCCAGTCCGCCAACAACATTTCCGCCGCCAACCACAACCACAACACGTCGCACCACAATAGCACCAGCCTGGGATATTTTCAGTACGCCAATTTATGGCATGATGCCAACAAATTCGGTGATTGTCATCGATAAATGTAAGTTTCTGATAAGTCTCAGCACGTGAGTCATAATAGGGCAATAAAAAGTGACGGGGTGTTATGTAAGTGGGCAGAAGTTAAAATAGCATCAAGCTGTACATCACACCTATACATGTAAAATTTTGTGATTATTTTGATGCAAACAAATATCGGAAATATATGTGTATCTCTAAATTTCATGACAGTTTTGTGAGGTGCAAAATAAGCTTAATTAGGGATACAAAAATGTCGGTTTAAAGGAATGATGAATAGTTGTTATGAATTATTCATAAGAATTTTAGCGGAAAATTAAATGGATGTCAGTTTCGATTTCGGCTTTACTACTGATGATGGGCATACTTAAGTAATTGGCATACTTAACCCTGGAAGAACTTCGCTCTTTTGACCATGTCTGCGGGCTTTGTTAGTCGAAGCGACTAACACAAACTTTGAATTTAAATAAAAAATAAACAACAGTTAAAAAGGAAATTCGTTTGATGATTTTGTGTTTTTGTTTATTTTTTAAACACATTAATAAAATATTAAAAACATATTCTTTTCCATATTACGTATAATAAATAAAAAGGTAAATGACTTCAGAAAAGATACGAAGCGAAACACGATTGTTGTTAGTCGAATCGACTAACAAAGCACGTCCAGGGTTAAATAAAATTTTGTATTTAAAGAACTTCTTTGTATACATACTTAATACCCATATGTATGTGTATGTACTTAACTGTAATATTTAGAGATGCCTAAATACTAAAGAGAAAAACCCAGGCATTTAAGAGTTGCTAAAACTATGTAAATATTTAGATTTCAAAAATATGTGAGGGCGCTAAATACTAAAGTACTGAGGTATTTAGTAGATTTCTAAATACTAAACGGTTCAGTAAAATAAAGAATAATCCGCAAATTTTGTTTTCGCATTTCGTATTGTTTCACTAAACGCTACATTCACTTCAATGTTTGTTATATTTTGTTCTTTGCTATAATCTATTGAAAGCAAACACACAATGGGAACTGCATTTATCTTTTTTTTTTTACTCTCAATTAACCAACAAATAACCGGCTTTTGTTTATCTTCCATTTCAGTGGGCACGAAGTACCAATCAAATCTGAATGAGATTGGAAAATCCGAACAGAAGCTAACAGGCGAAAACCAAAAAGGATATGACTGGTCAAAGGATAAAAGTGTAGCAGCAAGAACGCAATTGTGGCTGCAATCAGCCACCGCCAACAACAACAAACCTCAAATACAACGAATATTTTGTAATTATGCAATGCTAATTGCGTTTGTCGGCATGCTGGCAACGATGTGGCTGCAGTCAACGGTGGTCAACACTGCAGGCTTAACAACAACACCAACAATAACAATAACAATAACAACAACAACAACAACAGCAGCAGCTTTCCAAACAATAGCCGCAAAGCCGGTTGCTGCCGATGCCGCTAAAGCGACAGCCGTTGTAATAAGTGCAAAAAATTACAAAACAATACAAAAGGAGCTTACAATTGAGAATGCGCTCACGCAGCCAATGCCAATACATGTGCAGCGCGATGGCGGTGTTGATGATGTGGACGATACGCGTAGCATAAGCATAGCATATAAACAGGCGTAAGAGAGCTTGCGTATTTTCGGTTGCATGTAGCGTAAAATCACATTTTTGCACACCATCACTAACAAACAAACAAACAAACAAACTAATAATCACACACACACACACGCGCGCTAACATATAACAATATATATTGACATGCGCTTTACATACATACATTCATATTTATGTTCGCATTCATATGTGTGGAATTTACATTTATGAAATTAAAACCAGTAAAGTGAAATGTGTAACAAATGCATGGAATTGTATAGGGAGTGAGGTGTATGTACATATGTAAGTAAGTAGGCATTTATTTTTAATTTTTTCATTTTAATTTTTATTATAATTTTTCATTTGCATTTAACCCCTTGCCCGCCACCCTTCATATTTTTAAAGCTTAGTTCATACTTGAAGTTTTTATACTTTTTTCTTATCATTTCTTTATTTTTATTATTTATGTGACATATGATTTTTTATTAAATTAATTAATGTTTCTCATCTAACATTTTCGTTTTAACTTCCATTTCCATCTAATTGAATTTAAATTAGTTGCCGTTTTGGTTTTTCCCCCACCGCACGCACTTGCATTTCATAGTCGAAAACTCCCTCAGATACAGACACTTACATTGAATGACCGACAATGCCAAAAAAAATATGTGCCGATTGTTTCAAAATGAAAGCAACAACAAAATGAACGAATTATGCTAAAGAGTACACTGTAAATAATATATATGTAACCACTATATGTTTATGTAACATGATTAATAAAAACCAAATAAAAAGTTAAGTAAAGCAAAATAAATAAATATAAAAAAACAAAACAAAATAAAATAAAATAAAATAATATAAAATAAAATAAAAAAATAAAATAAAATAAAATAAAATAAAATAGAAAAAAATAAAAAATGCGAATGAAAAATGTACCTATGTACAGCAGCTAAGGGCTCACTGTATAAACAAGCGAGCATCTATACAAAACCAAAAGTCAAAAAAGGTTTATAAATTGAAAAATGTATGAAAACGTCAGTTAATAAAGCTTTTTCATTTTCATTTTTAATAAATGAGGCCATTAAAATGCAGTATTCTTGGAAAATGTTTATGAATAATATAGAAAATAAAATATTTGAAATTACTCAGTCAGTATTGTGGTTTTCTTAGTTCAAATGTTGGCATGCAATATTATTATTTACTTAGTAATATAAAAAATATTTTTTTTTGCTTTCTTTTTCCTTGCCTCCTTTTATTTTTTGCAAATTTATTTATCAATATTTTTCGATCGATATTTTCATGTCGATATATTTATCGATATTTTTTTCGATATGTTTATCGATATCAAAAATGACAATATATCAGTATAGTTGCCGTTACAACGTCGCTATGATTTTTAAAATATTTATCGATGACATCGACATCATCGGTAAAAAAAAACCGCGAAGTCTGTTCTACTTTTTCCAAGTTGTTTAAAGAAACAAAGCGATTGGCTCTGCTGGTAAAAGAGTACAAGACGAAGTATATGCTGTCATCTAACAAGCAGTGAGCGCCTTGGCAACCACGTCACTCTTGGCAGTTATAATTTCCAGAAAGTAGAGAATTTCGTTTACCTGGGATTCGGCATTAACACCGACCATAATGTTAAAAAGTAAAGTCCTTTCTCGACGTACGAAAACCACACTTTCAGGTCTATTCTGCGTTGGTATTTAAAATTTTGTTGCTGGTAAATACAATTTTTGTCAATTTTTATTTAAAACGTTACCAATAAATTCGCGAATAAATTAAAACGTTACCAAGTTACTTAGAATCGCGGTTACAATAAATGGTAACAGTTTTCGGTAACAAAATTTCCTAGTTACAAAATGTTCGGTAAGGTGCAGAATGGCCCTGTCTATTAAGCCTTAACGTTACCGAACACTTTGTAACCGGAAGATTTTGTTACCGACTGTTTCCATTTCTGGTATCTTGATAACGTTGTAATTTATTCATCAATCCAGCTATGAAGTTTTGCAGAAATTCTGTTGTTGCATATTTCATGGGGCAATATTTTGTTACCCGCTAATGAGAAGGTAACAAAATTTACCGGTTGCAAAATGTTCGGTAACGTTAAGGCTTAATAGACAGGTCCATTCTGCACGTTACCCAACATTTTGTAACTGGGAATGCGGAAAAGGTTTAAAAATTTACAGGAACTTTATTTACGGGCAAAAAATGTTTGTTACCAACGCAGAATAGACCTGTATAAGTCACTTATCATGCCCGTGCTGGGCTCCTTTAAACGAACCAATCGAAACGAAAACGAACTGCATCAAAATTGTCATATCGAAAAAATTCTGGCTTATTCCCTTTGGTAATTAACAGATTAAATTGGTAAAGTTATTTGCTGGACTCTTCGTTTGGGTAGAATACGCTAAAGAAGGCTTGCTTTTCTGAAAGTTGGAGCGTATGCAACGGACTGTCTTTATTGGAATCATTGGGGCACTTTTTACCACTCCAACTCTGGCGCTTAACCTTTTAAGGGATCTTCTGAGACTCACAACGCCGCTAAGCACCTTAGATCACTTTTTTCTTAAACAGCCCTGGAGAACGGTTTGTAAGTGACATCTGTCGACTGCGACACTTCATTCATGGCAATTCAACGCAGAATGGTATCAGAAGGGGCTGAGGTTTATGGTCCTAGTGTTCCTTCGCTTAAGGCCACCACTTTACCCGAACTAAACCTAGAATTCCAGTAAAATATGCTTCCTTTGTACATTTTATAAGGGAAGTTAGTTTAAATTATATGAAAGTGACGGCTATTAAATGATAGTGGCACATCCATGCCTAGTATTCGGGCCCTTACTGTATTACTTTTACTGCATTACTACATTATATTACATTACATAACTATTAGCCTCTAATTCAAACTAACATCTAAATAAATAATTTAAGTATATGTATAAACTTCTCATACCGGATCATCCTTCTCATCTATTATATATTTTCATCTAATATGTTACTATATTCTGGTATCTATACCCGCAGGCAATCACGCTTCTCAGCAATAACATTTTTAGACTTTCCTGTCATGCCACTAGCACCAGGAAGTGACCCGCGTTAGTGGTGAATTGGTTAAATACATCGCTTCATAATATTTTAGGTTTTTCCCGTTGTGCTCTTTTCAGCTCATTTCAAGTCCTATTTTCTATATTCCTTCCGCTTAAACCAACCTATCACCTACTGATTTTTGATTTAGATCCAATGCTGTTTATATTTTCTACCGCCTAATATTGTAGAGTTATCAATTCTACACCTTCCTCTCAATCCATACCATGCTTTAAATACTTTTGACTTGTAATTTTTTTCATGGTCTTGGCGCGGGTTTTTAACTAACTCATTTGTCTTTTGTTTTTGGTCGTAAAAATTAACTAAATTCTTACTCACACTCATATGTACAACAGCAGTAACAAACCAGTAACATAATAAAACACAGATATATTAGTGCTTTTAAAATAATTTAGAAAAAAATATACAAACATAAAACTTGCATGAATGTTTGGTGCGCACAGCTTTGCTTGATTGAATATATTAAAAATTCAAAGTAAAAGAATAAAAATATTTATAGTGCTAAATAGTTGATTAATTGTAACAATAATACAAGAAAATAAATAAGTAAATAAATAAATTAAAAATAAAATAAAATAAAATTTAAAAAAATCAAACAAAGGAGTTGAAACAAAATATTAATAAATAAGAGTTAAGAATTAAGACTAAGCAAATGGAAGCAGGCCAAACTCAGATTACACCCACTTGCATATACAAACATACAGAAATACTGAAAATATAAATGTAGTAATAAAATTAAAGAAAAAATTACTGCATAAATATATAATTATAAATAGCAGTTACTAAAGTTTATTGCATTTAGTTTAGTAAGAAGCTATTGCTAGTAATGTGACGCATTTGATGAAGCATTCAAATAAAGTGAGCTGATATTATCTAAACAAAACAAGTACATAAACGTTAATATAGAGAAACATATGTATAAATAAATAAATAAATGATATTTGAAATAAATACATTAAAAAACTAAAAGTTTTGTGAATTTTGGTATTTCAAAAAATATAATTTGTTCGAAAGGTATCCAAAAGGCAAAAAATTTGAAGAAGCCAACTTTATAATTCTAGCTTGGGTTTTTTATCTATTCAATAAACGGAACGAACGGCGATCATTAAAAATGGTAAGAAGCATCATAGTTAATGTAGTTTTCATTTTGAAGGTCGGGAACCGGAGCTCGCTTCATTCAACGTCCTTCAAGCCGATCTGCCGCACATAGTTTGTACCACACGCCCTAGAGAAGGAGTACTGGCAAGTATACAGCAGGAAAGCTCGAAGACATCTTGTGCGTTGGAAGCCGATTGGGCCTGAATACAATTAAAAATTGGTGTGCCAAGGTGGAACTGAATGTAAATCCAGTGAAAATCACCAATAAATTCGTACCCATAAAAAGGAAATACAACCAAAAGACGATTCGAGTAGAAGTTTTCAGGTATAATACTAGACTAAAATTTAATCAGGAAAACGCACGGGAAGGGAACAGCAAGGAAAGCTGTAAGATTATTTATGAACTGTAGGTGCATGGCATGAAAAAATACTGTAATACGACAATTGTACGACCCATGACTACTTAAGGAGCCCTAAGCTGTGTTGACAAAACAACACAACGGGGAGCCATCAAAGCGCTCACTAACCCAGCTAACCAAAGTTCCCGAAATCTCAACGATATCGTTGAGAGTATCGGAAGTTTGTTCCGAATTTTTTACGAATCTTCAACGAAAATCATATGTAGCAGTTGACACAAACTCGTAAAGAAAATTTCTGTACGATTTCTTAAAGAAAAAAATATAAATAATCTAAAAAAAAATTCTTCCGAAATTTTTTAAAAGAATCGAAGTGTGCACAAAACATTTCATCTTAGAAAATTCTGCAAAAAATCGGGAAGGAAATAATGCTTTCCCTACGGATCCTTTAAGATTTCTCTACTATTCAGTATACTCCGGAAGCATAGTTTGCAGGGAAAGCACAAAGGCTGGCATACATATTTATAACTTGAACCATGAGAACTCAAGCGGAGAAGGCATATAATTAGTTATACTATGTATGACTATTACCGGAATTGA
>JAPVRG010291283.1:5050-18291 GCA_029783565.1 Rhagoletis cerasi
CCTAGTTTTGGTCCTGACAATAAAGTGGTTGGATAGAGGTGGTTATAAATAATTTATGGTTTGATTCTATAATTTTTAAATTTTGAATTTTGCCCCTCCCTAGTTTTGGTCCTGGCTACGCCCATGTACAGACCCATAAAGTAACACCATAAAAAAGAGGGTGTATAAAAAACAGAGAAGACAACACGCACACCTATTTCATTTGTGCCTCTTTTGAAGAGCGTGTGCGAATTATATATCTACTTTTATAATCCATGGCTCAAAGTTGCCATATTATGTATGTATGTCTGGAAAGAAAGCAGTAAACTTTAAATGTAACAATTGTGTATTTTTTTTTTATTCTGAAATTTTCATTCATGCAATAGGCTTAGATCTTTTGACATTTGTGCGATAAAATTTCTACTTTTTTAAGATGCACAACATATCGCGAAAGACTTTTTGAGGTGAAAGTTCTTAGCCGGCGGTATTGCAAAAATGGAGAGTGAAATTTTTAAAACAGAAAATGTTACATGAGTAAGAAGGAAGATATAGCATAGAAAAAGGGGAAAAGAGAAAGAAAGCGACGTATACACAAAGATACAAATTGTGTAGATATGTCAGCACATATAATTCAAGCGAAGTATCGAAGTGTCAAATTAAAGCGATTTTGCTTTTGTTTTCTTCGCTGTTCTCGTCGCTATGCCGGCCGTTCTATTATGCGTACATACGGTATGTACATCTTTTTTTTTACGAGGAGGAAGCATCGAAAGCCTACTCTTATCTCTCCTTTGCCATCTGGATATAGAGCAAGACATAACTGCTCAACAGCAATGCTTAAAATAATTGACGATATACGAATACCATTTGACCAAAATCAATTAACAATACTTTGCCTACTTGATTTCTCGAAGGCGTTTGATTCTGTGAAACATCATATACTGTGCACTAAGCTTAAAGAGTACTTCGGATTCGGGAAAAACTCATTGAAGCTTATTGAGATTTACCTAACCGGCAGATGTTAGTGTGTTAAAGTCGGTGAAAATATCTCAAGACTTGAGACGTTCCTCAAGGTTCAGTCTTAGGACCTCTATTATTCAGTCTGTTCGTAAACGATATTTTCCTCACATGCCAATTTGTGAACTTTCATGCTTATGCGGATGATATACAGTTATATCTATCGTCTAACTTTGAAAATGTAAGCATGTTAGTTCAAAAGTTTAATCGAGACTTGTCCTCTATTGAGCGGTAGGGATGGGCACCGTGTCCAAAAGATCGGTTTTTTGATTAATCGCGGTTTTTTATTCAGGTTTTAAACCGTTGGAAAAAACTGAATGAAAACCCTGATCTTTTCGGTTTACCGAAAAAAAACTGAATTATAACAAGTAAAGAAGTCTAAGTTCGGGTGAAACCGAACATTAAATACCCGGCGCACGTATTAAACATCGTTTTTTCACAATTCTGAAACTTACCGTTAAATGGTAAACAGGGGTGTTTTTCCTATTTCAAACATCTCTATAATATAAAAATAAGTCGGGTTTTCCTTCCTGACGCTATAACTCCAGAACCCCAGATAATTGCAAAGAACACAGAGATCCTGCAATATGCAAATAGACAGTGTCCGAATACAATAAGGAATTAACTGTGGAGCCTTCGTTTTCTCACTGCAGATGGCTGAGCACATTTCATAGATCACTTCTGCTCCATAAACGGCATTTGTGGCTTCGTTTTTTTTTAGCTGCTCTATTCTTTACTCGACGTAGGCATGCTTCTTTATCAGAATCTTTTCTCACAGAAGAGGTGACTTTCTTAAATGGTTACTCATCTCTTTAGATGAATTCAATTGAATTGTACCAAAATCTTAGATTTTGTCTACCTTTTGTGAGTATTAGAGTTTGCACACAGCTTTTTTGCGGTACTGCTGTGTTCCTTTGTCCCACTGTGTCAGAAAAAAAACGTCGACTACCACTTTTAAAGAAGATGGCGAACCCACAAACCCATGAGTACCGCAAATCAAGTTTCACATCCCTTGCAATTAGCCTCACTGTGTGAAAAAAATAATAACTTTACCAGCTTGCAAAAGATCGGCAGCTTTTCCGAATTTGACTGCACTGTAATGTTTTTTGTGCAAAGTAGCGCGGTAATCACTCGCGGCCTGCAGATTTCAGTAGTGGCCGAGCTGACCAAATCGCTTTGCTGGAATTTTTTAGCATGTAAATTATTTTTAATTTTTTTTATTAACAATTTTGTAAGCCAAAAGCAACGTAGCAATTCATTCGACCACCAATTCTTTTCAACACCGGCGCAGCATTAAATTTTTTTCCGCTTATTTTCAGGCCTTCGCGGCTTTTCAATGTGAGTCTTTTTTAACTATAAAACTAAAAAAAAGAAATAACAAAAATAAAACAAAGCCATTCAAATGAGCGCGGCTGAAAAAATTATATTTGCAATTTTTCATCATTCCTGCAAATGGCTGATTGCGAGCAAAACGCGAAGAATAGCGAGTCGGGGTGCCAGTCAATTGCAGCTACGTCAGCCACGCAAGCATCACCCGCAGCCTAGGCCATCAATGCCAAAGCCATACAATATTTCATGGCAACTTGCGTTTGCCGTTTTCGAATACTTGCTCGTTGGCTGCCTGCCTGACACAGCCAATCCTGCCGCCACCACACAGACCTCTTCTTTCGCCCTTGCAATGTCTGCCGTTGGTGTGGTTGCTGCTGTTGCTGCACTTTCTCATGCCCCAAATGCTGCGCACATTGCCGGGCTAATGATGTTGGCAGCCATGGTGGTGTTGGTGATGATGATTGCTTGTGTAATTAGCATTTTTTGTTGCTGATGATCGCCTTGCTCGAACACGAGACTTGCATACGCTTAGGCGCTGTGCAGCAAATTGCACTGAATACTTACTACTGGTTATACAATATTTTTATAGTTTTTTTTCTTCACTCCTTTGCACAGCTGTGGTCTTGATAGCTTTGTTAATGTGCAACCATAAAAATTAGAGCTCTAAATATATATTTGGTAAAAAATTTTAATTGGCATTTTAATTAATTTCCATTTACACTAGCGCAATGCATTTGCATTTGAATTGACATTTATGCAATGCGAAAATTTAATTAATTACGCACTTAGAAATCAGTCAAACCATCGTCAAATAGCAAAGCCAGTCAAATAAGCATGTAACTATGTGCATACATACATACATACATACATACTTAAGTACAGTCAAATCAGTGGTGCAGATGCTTGGTGCCAGAAGCGGCATCGCCTCTTTGTGGCTGAATCTCGAAAGGCGGCGCACAGTGTTTCGAGCAGTGACAAAAATGCAATAGGAGTGTTGTGGCAACATGAAAAGTTTTTTCCACTTGCCATCTTTTATTGGCAATTGCTGTGAAGTTTGCATTTATGTAGTTGAAGTTTGCACTTTTGAAGTGAGATACCAAGTGCTTCCTAATATTTGTAACAGGCAATGCCGCAAGTTTGTAACATTTGCAATTTCTTTATTTTCTCCTTTATTTCCCTTTCAATAGGCAGAGACTCATACGATGTCTAAGCCATATCGCTAAGAGATCTCCAGCATTAAGCAACAACTGCTTTTGAAATCATCGAAATTTTGCTCAGGGGTTCAGTATACTTCCTGGCTGTCAGTGACGAATCGTCGATGTAGATATGTTAGGAATCAGTTTATCCTCCAATGTAGCGTGTTGCGTACTTGGTTGGCTGTTGTCTTAGTGGCTTCTGTTATCAGTATAGAACACAGCCGTTTACTTGAGAGCAACCCACCAAATAATACTCCGTAGAAACTAGTCAATTTTACTGCCACAATGTAGATCCAACTACAATCTTGGACATTAGTGCTCTCCAATGTTTCACCAATCAAGGAGATATTTCCAAGAGACGGAACGGTGGTTCCTGGTAAACATTATCAGTGCAGATATTGTAGAATTCACTCACAAATCACTGTTGCTGCACCAGCGTGAGATCATAGGGTGACAAGCTGCAAATAGCTTTCTCAATAATAGTTCTAAAAGGAAATCACCCATCTGGGAAAATAATTTGTAGGTTTCGGAGTTGCAACTCGCCCTTTGCCATTTCCTTTGAGCAGGTTTCTAGTACTCTTGTCGTTTTTGAAAGGTTTTAACAAGTAGCAAAGTAATATTTTCTCGTTGGTGCAAAAATCGTTTGGGAAAGTTTCAAAAAATCACTGAAAGTCGACAAGAAAAATTAATTATGGTTGTTGGTGTTAAAATAAGGTGAAATTAGGCTCAAACGTTAACTATATAATTGTAGGAAGGTTTTAGGGAAGTTTTATCAAAGAATTAAAAAATTCGCAAAACTGAAATTGCTTTCACATTCATAGCATAACAGTTCCATAATTAAATACTATGTCTTATGTGTACGAGGGTTGCTACTTAAGAGTTGAAATATTGTAACACAAATCTGACATTGCCATCCCAAAGTTAGACATTTTTAATGACAAACGTACTCAGGACGTTTTGTCAAACGAGTGTTCTTTGTGTTTTTTGCAGATACTTGAGACATTCAATCCAAAATAAGTGATTTGAACGCATCCACTACTTGTTCAGATGTAGAAAAACGTTGACCTCGCAATTTATTTTTGATCCGCGGGAATAAGGAGAAATCATTGGCAAGCAAATCAGGACTGAACGGCAGATGACACATCAATTCGATATTTTGAATGCTCAGAAACGTTTTTGTTTGAGCTGATTTGTGACAGCTTTCATTGCTGTTTAATTGGTAAGGCATATATTTTTTGTGAAATGTAGACGTGGCAGTGAGCCGATCTTGATCAAATTTTAGATTTGTGCTCTTCTAATAGTTTAAAGAGAGTTTACTAAATTAATCAAAATTGGATGAAATCAACAACAAAGTTGTAGGGCGTGGCAAAAATTCCATCCATGCCTTATTTCACATTTTTGTATTCCTGACCAAAACTAGAGTACATATATAAAAAGTTTCGGAGAAATCAAAACACGTTTTTTGTTAAGAGCTTTTATGAAATCGACACACCGTGCCGCGGTAGGCGAATTTCCACATACAAATATCTACCAGCTTTAGTGGTTATGTGACCGCGGCGCATGAAATTCGGGTGTTGTCTTTCGTATTACTAGACACACGCTCCTTCATACATACTCACATAGATACCCTGTAGGTAAATGCACTAATACCCGACTGGCGGGCCGCAAAGTGCATGAAGTCCAAAATTGAAAAAAAAAAATATATACATATATAATATATGCGGCCGCTGTGGTGTAGTGGTAAGCAGTGCGCGCTTCCACTCCGCAGGCCTGGGTTCAAGCCCTGGTCAAAGCAACATCGCAAAAAAATGTTGAAAAAAGGTTTTTTCTTAACAGCGGTCGCCCCTCGGCAGGCAGTGGCAAACCTCCGAGGATTCTTTGCCATGAAAAAGCTTCTCATAAAAATACAATCGCCGTTCGGAGTCGGCGTAAAACTGTAGGTCCCTCCCCTTTGTGTGACAACATCAAGGCGCACGCCACAAATCGGAGGAGAAGCTCGGCCAAACACTAACATATGTGTAAGCGCCAATCTATTATTATTATTAATATATGCATTGTAAGAAAAAGTCAGTGGCGAGAAGCTCAGAAAAAGAGCTTATTCAAAACTAATTACATCAGAAAAACTTCAGCAGGTGTAGCCGAAAATAAAAGCATTTATCGCCGCAAACATTCGCAAAACGATCGAGAAAGAAATTGGAAACCGAATGAAAGAGGTAGTTTTTGCAGTGCAGGTAGTGCAATTAATTTTTTTTTAATTTGGAAAATCCACATCACTTCTTGACGTATTCGAACCTGTGCCATCAAAATTGTAAACTATAGTCTTCGCGCGATGCTATTGCCGACATATTCGGGAGGAGCGATTATTTGTGTTTTAATTTTTGCCAATGTAACATTTCGCAAACGGATGCCGCTTATCGCGAGTGGTTCGAAATTATAGAAGTTTTACTAGTATAGAACTAGAAACTTGTTTCACTAATTGATGTTTTCCTTGCAGGGTACATACATATTAACTAATTTACATACTTACACATTTACACATTTGCTCACATATATTTTAGCTCAGCTATTTGTTTATGTGCATGTCAATCAACGCCGGTGCGGGAAATGAGGTTGTCATTTCGTTGTTAATCCGTTCGAGAATAGTGTATGTACCTGCCAACATTAGAATGCCTAACGTCTCATACGAAGAAAAAACAATTTAAATTTTCTAAGAAAATCATGCAACTTAGTTAATTTTTTGATAAATTTTCGTTTGTGGAGCATAACATTATATGAACTGGTCCTTCGCCATTGCGTTTTACATCTTCTTCTTCATGTTTGGCGCTGTAACAGCCTAAGCGATCTTGGCCGAGTCCAACGCCAATTGAAAATGCCAAGTGAAGCCAAGTCATACTTGGTCATTCCAACGCAGAGGAGACCTCTCTCCTCCCCTGGAACCACCAGCGGATTTTGAGTCGAATACTGGAGAGCTGGAGCGTCTGCGTCCATTCGAACGCCATGAACAAGCCAGCGGAGCCGCTGTATTCTAATTCGCTGCACAATGTCCCTGTCGTTATAAAGCATGTACAGCTCATCGTTCCATCGTCTGCGGTACTCGCCGTCGCTAACGCATAAAGGCCCGTAAATATTCCGTAGAATCTTTCTCTCGAATACTCCAAGGGCCGCCTCATCGGATGTTGTCATTGTCCATGCTTCTGTGCCATATACCAGCACGAGTATGATGAATGACTTATAGAGCATGGTTTTTGTACGACGAAAGAGGACTTTACTTCTGAATTGCCTACTCAGTCCAAAGTAGCACTTGTTGGCAAGAGTGATTCTCCGTTGGATTTCAAGGCTGATATTATTATCGGTGTTAATGCTGGTTCCCAAATAAACGAAGTTCTCTACTGTTTCGAAATTATAACTGTCAACAGTGACGTGGGTGCCGAGCCGCGAATGCGCTGACTGATTGTTTGATGGCAGGAGATACATACTTTGTCTTGGCCTCATTAACCACCAGACCCATTCGCTTTGCTTCCTTATCCAACTTGGAAAAGGCAGAACATACCTCGCGTTTTTTAATACCGATGATGTCGATGTCGTCAGCATACGCCAGCAATTGCACGCTCTTATAGTAAATTGTGTCAGAGCGGTTAAGTTCTGCAGCTCTTATTATCTTCTCCAGCATCAGATTAAAGAAATCACAGGACGGGGAGTCGCTCTGTCTGAAACCACGTTTGGTATCAAACGGCTCGGGGATAATGCTCAACGTCATTTTACACAGCCGTATTAGGTCTTGAAACCTTCGGTAGGTAGCCTAACTCTCTGTTAAAATTTCCAGGCGTTTTTCCTGTCGGCCAGCATTTCTAGCTCTTCGCACTCCCGTATTGCAGTCTCTCTCTTCTTTTTGCGCAAATACGTTTCGCTTCCCTCTTCAGCTCCCTATTTTGGCCCAACATAGCTCGCGTTGTTCCCGATGGCAGCGTGGCGCTGTAGGCGGCGTCTTTTTTCTCTGCAGCCTCGTGGCATTCCTCGTCGTACCAGTTGTTCTTTCGCGCTCACTAAAATCCGATTACTCCTTCGGCGGCGGATGAGCGGGAAATGTGATTCCACTGCTGGCATATGTCGGTTTGTTGAAGAGTTCTCTCTGAGAGCAGGTGTGAGAGTCGAATAAATTGGTGGTCTGTTGTTATTGCAGCTTTTCGACGTTGAGCTTTTCTTGCATTGTTGGACCCACATTTTTTTGCTGCACAGAGGCGTATGCTTATCTTGTCTGCAACAAGATAGTGGTCCGAGTCGACGTTTGGCCCTCGAGGTGTACTTAAGTCTAAAACGCTGGACGCGTGCCTTTCGTCTATCACAACATGATTGATTTGGTTTCTCGTTTTTCAATCTGATGACAGTGTATTACAGATTAACATTTATCGTAACATTAGTACCAGTTAGGTAGATATTGCCAAAGCTGAAACCGATATATTTCATTCGGGCCGCGACAAGTATTTTGAATAGATTATCATTTACTCTTCAAGGTCGTTGCTCTAAAGAAATATGCAGCATGCAAAACCACTCAGCAACCAATAACTACGCGAGGATAGTCTTTTATTCAGGAAGAAGAAAGGTTAGTCAGAAAGAAATGGCAGCAAAGAGTTTGAAACTCTGGCGGCTAGGTATACTTCCCGAAAAATTTTGCAGAAAATAAAGAAGGAATCAAATAGGCCGGGTTGGGTTCCTGCAGAAATACTATGGATTTCTGGTAACAGATGCCCAGATTATATTTGAGGTAAGGAAGAAACTCACCGCAGCGCTTTTTAATGATGATAACGGAGGCATTTTTGATTAAAAAGAACTCAGACCAGCGTTCAAATATCTAAAAGAGCCAGTCAGTGGGACTTTAAGTATGAACACCACCACTGATCTAATTTTGCGCACCACATCCGATCCAGTAAAATACTACTGATAAGCCAATCACCACACACTGCATCTCCTTCGATTGTAAAGCTGCTTTCAAAAGAACAAACACAAGCTTCATATACGAGGGCAGGATTAAATTTGGAATCACCTCAAAACTTATACGCCTACGCAGACTCGTTACACAGCCTTTAGCTACGGCTAAATCGGGAAGGACATCTCCTTGTGAGACCAAGTGGGGCTTTAGGCAAGCCGACTCAGTTGCATGAAACTACTTCAATCTGATATTGGAATGCTTA
The DNA here is from genome assembly GCA_029783565.1 of Rhagoletis cerasi. Classification (NCBI taxonomy): domain Eukaryota; kingdom Metazoa; phylum Arthropoda; class Insecta; order Diptera; family Tephritidae; genus Rhagoletis; species Rhagoletis cerasi. The sequence goes on from JAPVRG010291283.1 coordinate 13,758, forward strand.
ATATTTCTTGCAAATACATCTTTCTTGGCCATAGATGCTACTTGGGGATCGGTGGGAAATTGAAAAGCAGAGCCTTCTATCGGTGAAGAGGAATCACGCTCTACTAATCACTCATCATGTATAATCATTTAAGTCTACGGCGCGAAAACGTTGATGGTGATGAATAAGGATGAGATGACTTTGGGTGCATTCGAGCGGAAAATGCTATGACTGTTTGCGTGGGCGACATGTACCGAAAATGAAAATCGGCAATGGCAAACCTTCGAATATGCTTTTATCCTAAAAAGGCTTCCCATAAAAGTTATTTGAGGTGCGAAGTTCGCATAAAGCCGTAGGTCCCGTTATTTTTGTATACAATTAAAACACACACCACTATTTGGAAGATAAGCTCGGCTATGAAAGAAAGTTAACAATAAATTTTGTTAAGAAAAATGTATATGAATAAGCTTTTCATTGGTGTGGTTATAGGGTGACTATTGTGTTAAATTACTTTACCAATGATTTTGGCGTTGGATAGCCCCGTTTTCAATATCCGCTTTATTATTACAAATATGCAAATTGATTTGAAGTGCTCTAATGACAACTGTTATGAGATTTAAAATGAAAAACGTGGAACGCATGTAATAGTCTTGAATTGATGTGAAAAGTAATTATGTATACCCAATACCGATTTTTTACAAATTGATTAAATCGATCGCTTAAAATTGATCTCAAATTTGTACTTGCGTAGTAGAAATCTTAGGTCTAAGTAGCCGATATAAAACTTCAATGCGCGTTATATAGGTTGAATATTGAATGCAAGACTTATTGTCAGTTAAATGTAATGGAGTTGTTAATGAATTATGTATATTATTTAAATTCTATTGCATGAGCTCGACGGTTTTTATTCATTCAATTCATCTCATAAACTGCTTACGTAGATTATTGCTAAAATATTAAAATCAAAGTTTATCAAGACAAATTCTTAGTCTAGGAATAATTATTTTCTACCTTTTAGTCCATTTATAGAAACGTAGTACATTAAAGTTTTTTTATTAGTTTTTTTTATTATTCTCTTGGAAATGGAGAACCGATTGTTCTGAAATACATAATGGAGAAGTATACACCCTAATGTACATATCTATGCATGTAGGTATTGACCAATATTTGCATGACTACTCTAAGGTGTTTGTTTGCATGTACTTTAATCTGTTTGTAGGTATGTATGTATGTATGTATGTATTTATGTAAGCAAATATGGACGCTTGTTATTGTCGGTTATTTTGTTTGCAAACACGACACACATAAACCACTAATGATTTGATGCAAATACAAATTTATGTACTGCAAAGACACTCCGATCGAGTGAAGATTAATATTTGAATGCACCACAAGAATTTTATATGTGCCTACCGTGGGAGCCTAGAGCTAAAATTAGCTTAATTATTTACACAATAAGATAACCATCATTAAAATGCTAATAAAATTAATTAAGAGAATAAGATTTCTTTATGGCGGCCGCAGTGGTGTAGTGCTGGGACGTGCGCACTACCATTCCACAGGGCCTGGGTTAGAGCCCAGTTTCCGACCAACATCAGAAAAAAGAAAAAGTTTTTTTCTAATAGCGGTCGCCCCTCGGCAGGCAATGGCAAATCTCCCAGTGTATTTCTGCATGAAAAACAGCTTCTCATAGAAATACAATTGCCGTTCGGAGTCGTCATAAAACTGTGTGACAACATCAAGGCACACGACACAAATCGGAGGAAGAGCTCGGACGAACACTAACATATGTGTAAGCACCAATCTATTACACTGTACAGCACTCGGCTGGATATTGGACCAAACCAACTTTTTATAAGAGATTGAGTCATAAGTAAAAAACTAACTTCTCCGTTTTTCGAAGTTAGCCTCCGAAATCGTGGGCCTTCGAAGTTCGAAATTGGCCTTTGGTAAAATATTATTCTTAATTATTGTAAGTAAATAACTAAAAAAGTAAAAATATGGGTTTGGTCCGCCTTTTCCTCTTACTTAAATTGTATATAACTTTTTTTGTGCAAACATATATTACAGGTATTATAAGGTATCAAAATTCAGATCTTCGAAAAATTAAAAACCTTATGTATCAAAAACTTTTGAACTGATTTAAAAAAAATTAATATCGTTCTAAAAGTGATTAAACGTCATTTCTTCTGATATGCATATTTATACACCATATTTTTTTATATATCAAAGTAAAGGTAGTTTTCTCCTGTATTTAAATAAAGAATTCAACTGTATTCTTCTTCTTCTTTATTGGCGCTGTAACCGCCTTAGCGATTTTGGCCGAGTCCAAAACAGCACGCCAGTCATTTCTCTTCTGTGCCAACTGACGCCAATTGGAAATGCCAAAGTGAAGCCAAGTCCTTCTCCACCTGGTCTTTCCAACGCAGAGGAGGCCTTCCTTTTCCTCTGTTACCAGCATCGCAAATACTTTCAGAGCAGGAGCGTTTCTGTCCATTCGAACGACTTGACCCAGCCAGCGGAGCCGCTGTATCTTAATTCGCTGCACTATGTCTATATCGTTGTAAAGCTCATACAGCTCATCGTTAAATCGTCTGCGGTACTCGCCATTGCCAACGCGCAAAGGCCCGTAAATCTTTCGCAGAATCTTTCTCTCGAAAACTCCAAGAGCCGCTTCATCAGATGTTTTCACTGTCCATGCCTCCGCGCCATACACCAGCACAGGCAAGATGAGTAACTTATAGAGTGTGATTTTTGTACGACGAGAGAGGAGTTTACTTCTCAATTACCTAATTAGTCCAGAATCACTCTTGGATTCTCCGTTGGATTTCAAGGCTGACACTATTATTGGTGTTAATGCTGGTTCCAAAATAAACGAAGTTGTCTACTTTTTCAAACTTGTAACTGTCAACAGACGCGTATGCTCTGACTATGTGATGACAGGAGATACTTCGTTTCACCACGAGACCCATTCGCTTTGCTTTTCTATCTAATCCCGAGAAGGAAGAACAGACGTAGCCCTTGTTTTTTACCGATAATGTCGATGTCGTCGGCATACGCCAGCAATTGCACGCTCTTGTAAAGTATTGTGCCTGAGCGGTTCAGATCTGCAGCTCTTATTATCTTCTCCAGCATCAGATTAAAGAAATCACACGAAAGGGAGTCACCTTGTCAACTCTCGCTTGATATCAAACGGCTCGGAGAGGTCCTTCCCAATTCTGACGGAGCTGGTGGTATTGCTCAACGTCATTTTACACAGCCGTATTAGTTTCGCAGGGATACCAAACTCAGACATCGCGGCATAAAGACAACTTCTTTTCGTGCTGTCGAAAGCGGCTTTGAAATCGACAAATAAATGGTGTGTGTCGATCCTATTCTCGCGGGTCTTTTCCAAGATTTGGCGTATTGTGAATACCTGATCTATGGTGGATTTGCCAGGTCTAAAGCCACACTGATAAGGTCCAATCAGCTCGTTGACGGTGGGCTTCAGTCTTTCACACAATACACTCGATAAGACCTTGTAACCTATGCTTAGAAGGCTGATCCCGCGGTAGTTGGCGCGTATGGCGGGGTCACCTTTCTTGTGGATTGGGCAGAGTACATTTAAATTCCAGTCGTCGGGCATGCGTTCGTCTGACCATATTCTGCATAAAAGTTGATGCATGCACCTTATCAGCTTTTCGCCGTCGTACTCCAGCAGCTTTGTTGTTTTTCAGCCGCGTAATCGCTATTCGTACCTCGTCATAGTCAGGCGGTGGGACATCGACTCCATCGTCATCGACTGGGGGCTCGGGTTCTTCTTCTCGACTACTTTCAGTGCTGTTGCCATTCAATAGGATGGAAAAGTGTTCCCTCCATAATTTAAGTACGTTCTGAACATCGGTCTCTAGGTCGCCATGGTTGTTCTTACAAGAGTTCGCACTGGTCTTGAAACCTTTCGTAAGTCGCCTAATTCTCTGATAAAATTTTCGAGCGTTTTTCCTGTCGGCCAGCATTTCAAGCTCTTCGCACTCACGTATTTCGGCCTCTCTCTTCTTATTGCGGAAAATACGTCTCGCTTCCTTCCTCAGTTCCCTATAGCGGTCCCATATGGCTCGCGTTGTGCTCGATCGCAGCGTGGCCCTGTAGGCGGCATCTGTTTTCTCTGCAGCTTCTTGACATTCATTATCGTACCAGTTGTTCTTTCGGGCTCGCTGAAATCCGACTACTTCTTCCACTGCTCGCGTATGTCGGGTTATTGAAGAGTGCTCTCAGAGAGCAGGTGTGAGAGTTGAGTAGCAAATAAATTGGCCGTCTGTTGTGATTGCAGCTTTTCGACGTTCAGCTTTCCTTGCATTTTTGGACGCACATTTTTTGATGCACAGAGCCGGGTGCGTATCTTGGCTGCAACAAGATAATGGTCCGAGTCGATGCTTGGCCCTCGGAGCGTACGTACGTCTAAAACACTGGAAACATGGCTTCCGTCTATCACAACATGGTCGATTTGGTTTCTCGTTTTTCGATCCGGAGACAGCCATGTAGCTTGATGGATATTTTTATGCTGGAACCTAGTACT
>JAPVRG010291288.1:6146-19655 GCA_029783565.1 Rhagoletis cerasi
AGCTGAAATTATTTTGATTGAAACTTAACTATTAGGGTATTCGATTATTCGACTTTTTTTAAAAACCGATTTTCGAACTATTCGAAAAATGGCAATTTCAAAAAAACCGGTTTCTAATTTTCAAATCAGGAAAAAACTGGGTAAACCGGATTTTTTGAGTAATTGGCAGCCTCATAACACATTATATAAATAAAAATATCTACGGTCAGCTAAAAAAAAAGCGAAAATAGCAAAAGTTAAAGTGTTTATTTAAAAACAATATCAATACAAAACAAATTCAAATTTTTTAAGTTTAAAACAAAAAAAGAAATGATACTTCATCGAAAAATTTAAAATTTGTTCTAAGTAAGAAAAAAGTACATGTAACTAAATATGTAATGTTATTTTTATGAAAGTAATCTTTTAAAAATAAAATGTAGTTTAAATGTTTTTTGTCAATCTATTTCTTCTTTAGTTTTTATAAAACCTGATATTTTTCTAAACATACAAAATCTTTTTGTGTTTGTTGTACTTTTGTTTTGTTCTGATTGTCAAAGGGCATACAATTTGTTATGGTAGTGAATTCGCCTTAAGCTGTTCACTTTTTCAGTGCTGCCAATTGATAGTCATTTTGTGGTTGCCGTTTTAATAAGAATATAATGGATGTTGGATAATGAGTTGATATGCTGCAGCATTTCGACTATTCCTCAAAAGTTATAACTTTATAATCTAGGTATAAAACCGGGTTTAGAGTGAAAAAAACCGGTCTATTCGATATTCGAAAAATTATGATTTAAAAACATGATGATAGCAACATTTTTCCACGATCATGTCGACGGTTTAAAACAGGGACCGAAATTAATTGTTAATAAAATAAATATCCTGATTTTTATTTTTTCGATCAAAACATAATCGTTATTTTTGATTTTTATTTTTTCGATCAAAAAATAATCGTTATTATGATTTTTATTTTTTCGATCAAAAAAGAATCTTAATTTTGGATTTTTATTTTTTCGATCCTTTTTAACCGTTATAACGGATACTGTTTTTTTATGACCGCTTTAACGGCCTTATTATGTATCACGAACGACAGGCAGACGACAACGTCTCTGATTGCGATTTTATTACTCTATCCGTCGTCGTCTACATTATTAGATCACATCTCTGAACTGTTTGTTAGTGAAATTAATCGATTTGGCAAGTGAAGCATTCATGCGTACAAGTATGTAGGTATGTAGTTATTTTTCTGCAGGTGTTAGCTGTTTTCTTTCGCCACTTTGCGCCCATTCACTATTGAATTCAGCGCACATTTACTTACAAAAACTGCTTTTTACAATATTAGGCAGTTGCAAATTCGGTCAGCATAACAGAATTGTGCCCAACCATGTGTCTTTTTTTTGTTTTTTTGTTACTGTACGCTTTTTGTGAAGAAACCCATTCATAAGTACATGAGTAAGTATGTAGATGCATTCAATGTATACGAAAGTAAGTACTCCCATTGGGTAAACGAACTTTCTCTTTCTTCGCCTTTCATCTTCGCTTTTTAGTTTGATATTTTTTTTATTGCTAACTAAGTAAGTATTGTGAGTTTTTATTGTTGCTCTTTGGGTGTGTTGACATGCAGTCTGCACAAGTTGCAAATTAGAGTGATAAAAAGTAATTTGTTGCATTGTTGCGAAAATTGAAGTGCTAGTGCAAATAAAGTGTGCTTCTGCGTGGATTTTTACTACTAAATAGCTGAAGACATATTAAAAGATCAGATCTGAAAGCGTTGATCGAGGACAAGAGGATATAAATCACGGAAATCCATTTTTTTGACTCAATCAACCTTAGAGCGACCGTTATTTTGAAATATCAGATCTTTATTGCATTAAATTCTTGGTAGAGATATCATTTTTAAAGCAAATAACCTCCAATACTTTTCAGTTAAAACGCTATTCATAAACCAAAAAGATTTGGAGAATAGAAATTCAACTTTTTCGATGACTGTTAGAAATAATTTCCACCATTCGTTTGGGGACGCACGCATCGTTTCCCATCAGATTCAGTTCTTTTCACGCCTTCAACATGTTTCTAAGCAACGTAATATCTATCCTTGACAACATTTTTCACCGCAAAATATTGCCAAAGTCTGTGAAAATGTTGTAAAGGTTATAGCGTCGCTTAAAAACATGTTCAAGGCGTGAAAAGAACTGAATGTGATTGGAAACGATGCCAGGAACACATTCTATGTTCAAAAGATTTAAAAAGTCCTCCCAAATAGTTGCTAGGTGACTAGAGAAATTTTCACGTGAAAAACACAATACCCAGCTTAAGTAGATAGACAGGAGTATGTATTTACAAAAACTTCCGGATTATCAATTTCCTTTAATCTGTCAGAATTTTGCGCATCTAAATAGCAACGACCTTAAGATTCTGTATGTCAGATTAGCACACCATTCTTTAGATAAGAAAACAATATTTGCAATTGTCCAGGTAATTTGCAAAATCTCATCAAGTATATGAAATTTGCGTCCGTTTGTACCACGCTCATATGTTGGTAACATTATCAACAATGACGTGAAAAAAAAATGTTTTTAATTCACATTTTTGTTTTATCTTTAAGCAAATTTTTACTTTCTTGCTAATTACATATTTATTTTGTACTTACTCAATTCACTAATTAAACTCATTTTTTTAATCCAAAGCAGCTTAAAACGTATCAAATCCATGCTAATTGTAGGCTGAATAAGGTCATGTTGAAACAATTAGTAATTCGTTGTTTCTTTTTGGATTTTTTCCATATCTGAATTTAATTTAATGCTTTAATTTTTCCCTTTTTTTTTGCTGAAAATTAAAACAACAAAATACTATAAGTAAGCGTCTCGTCAACTCATGTTTTATGCCGAACAATTAATTCCGATCGATACAAAAAAAGGCAAATTTATGCGCGTCTAGAATCGTTTGTTCTTGTATTTGTCTTTTGGCCATTCATGTCCCCTTTCAATGATATGCAAATAAATATTTTGTCAAATTCTACGTTGTTTTTCCTTTAATTATTTTGCGATGCCATTGGCACTCCTGGCATTTTTCCTTGACTTTTATTTACGATTTTTTCCAGCTGGAAAGTTCTAAAGATTTTCGAGTAGCTGCGTACTCAAATAAAATTTGCATATTTTCTTGTTTACATTGACTTTGGCGAATTATTATTTTCGCTTTTAAGTGCATATAATGATTTTGTTTACAAAAGTAACAACACATTTCCTTCCAACTTTTAATTAATTAAGGCGGTTTTGCAGCTGTAAAGGTTTTTAAATCAAGCAGCTGCATATTTTCTAAATATGTATTGCTAAGAAATTCAGATTATTTAATAAAACATTGTGATTATTGTAAAAGTTAGATGTGCGAATTCTATATTTTATTAACCGACTTAAAAAAAAAAGAAAGTGGTGGATTCGTGGGAATATTGGACCACGTGAACCGTTTTCGATAATTCTTTTTTTTTATCGGGAAGGTGGTATCTCAGGGTGGTCCCATACTAATTTGGTTTAGTCCCGATCATTGGATCATAGGGAAATCAACGGTTCTACTAAATTTTTATATGAAAATTGAAGTCGATTTAATTTTTTGCTTAAAAATTACTTTTACTTATATTTGAAGATTCAAAGAACAAGACAAACTCGGTTAGATGAGTGTGCCACTACTTTTTTAATTTTTTTGAAAATGTTGAACACCGAAAGGATCAGAGATATGCCCGTATACTTCTGAGTACTGGTAGTGGCTGCAGCTATGCAGTGCAACCTTTTTTAAAAGAAAAGTGTGATATCACTTTTATAGGCGGTATACTTCAATTTTATCAAATGGCTGCCTACTAATGGCAACTGACAGATATTTTACTTTATTTATGTATGTAAGTAGATATCAATCAAATTATGGAATTTACGAGCTAATATTTTTGCACGCAATATTTTTTTTTTTGGCTTTTACTTTTAACAAATTAACTCGTTACGTCAATATTCACGAGTTGTTATCATAAAGATATCGCAATTTACACATCAGTCATCAACCATCAATGTTTTAGGCGCATGATAGCAGGAACGAATAATAAAAGTAAGCTTATCAATGTGCTGACATAATAGTGATTAATCACTGACAATCCCCGTGTCTACATAATTTTATGTAGTAGACATGTGATTTGTACTATGCAGCCGGGCGGCATTACCAATGCTGACAAAACTCCGCCATTCCATTACAAACTATACTCTATTATTATTTGCATTTTTATATGCATTCCACTTGAAGAAAAAAATTTGCATAAGTAGCGTAAAGTGTTTCACTTAAGCGCCAGCACCCATTTGCAGGTGCCTCAAAGCGCTGCCCAGCACTATCTCATCCTTCCTTTTCTGCATATGGGCGCAAATAGTTCGCGTATACTCACGCCCTACGAATCGCGGTGTCGTGGCATGCATGTCATTGACCGACATCTCTACACTTCCATTGCACACTGCTCTGACCACTATAGTTTGCAAAGTTTTTACAATTTTCCACTTGGTGGGCTACACTATTTCCACTAATGAATTGTGCAAGTGGAAGGCGATAATAAATACAAAACATACATACTTATGTATGTATGTTCATTTTTCTACTAGCCTTTACCTTTGCCACTCTCTTTAAACAGGCTTTCTTGTATTAATTTGCGCTATGTTCTAGGAAGTAAAATTGTTTACATATATTTTAATACGAGTACACAGAGAAAAATAGAAACTACAGAAACAAGAAGATTTTCTCTATGAAAAGTTTCTAGGTTAAGGGGTAAAACAGATGAAAAACTAAGAAAATTCAATAGATGTCGCTTATTGATTTTATGCGGAAATTCTTATTGATTTTATTTGCCAGAAGATCTTTTAAAAATTATATTTCGTATAGAAAATCTTATTGGTTGCATCACTTAAAAAGAAACACTTCTTAATTTTGTGAACTGTCTTCCTGAATTCATATTATTAAATAGAATACTGTGGGTAAAGCGACCACTGTAGTCGAGAAGGTAGACCTGTAAACTGCAATTCGATAGGTCCCGGGTTCGAGGACGGGTCAGCGCAGACGTATTTTTTCAGTTTCTATTTTTATATTTTTATAACTTTACCTTATAAAAACTAAAATATTTATTTTTAGTTTTATTAAAAAGACTTCCCTGCTGGAAATAAGAGGAATATCTTCTTAAAAAAAACCATAGAGATTTCTTATTAGTTTTGATCTATTTTATTAGGTACTGTTTTCCCAGTGTACGATTTGAGAGAAGTGACATTACTTGAACTCTTGGGATAGAAATAAGGAAGTCGCAAACAATAATAATGCTCACAATAATTTGTAGTATTATGCCAAATTTCCACCAGACCTGTAAATTACAAAAAACTTGTGGCATTTAAGCATGACTCGGGTATTTTTTAAAGCCCAACTTTGCCAATGAAATTTTTGTCATTTAATGCCCAGTGCAATGCCGTTTAAATACATAAATGGGACTGGAAGTCGTAAGATGGTGCGCTAATGTGGTTAATGATACCTTTAAGGTTCTGGTAAACGATGAGAATAGTTCTCATAATAATAGGAATTCACTCTTATGAGAATGGACATTTTCTTTACGATGAGAGTAAGTATCCTTTCTCATTACTAATTAAACGGTGAGAATGGGAGTGAATTCCTATTCTCATAAGAATTATTCTCATGTCTCAGCTCCTCCGCCTTTGAAGATCTTGAGCGGGAGTGATGATTAAGAAGAGCCCGGGGTGTAGATAGATATTAATATGCAGTGTGCACCGCGACAAAGTGATCTATTGCGCTCTTTACTCTTCACAACACTTCTTCTAAACTTAAATCCCTCAGAAAGTTCAGCTGCACCTTCGGGAGAAGAAGTGTGCCCAACAAGGACGTGAACCGGGCGAAAATTTTTATCGGTTCGATTCAGTGCTTGGAACTGGTTCGGTTGAAGGGTTTCTGAATTAAAAAAAAAAAAAACTGCATATTTGTGTTATTTGGTTAATGGTTCAGTTAATTAGTAGGAAAAAGCAGTTAATCCGGTTCAAAACCGGTTCACGTCCCTGCTGTTCAAGCCGTGGCACATTGAGCCTAAACGTTTGTCTCGTCTTCTACAGACGGTATCACACTCAACGAGAATATGTATTAGTGTCTCACTGGTCGAGTCACAGTACCGACAAACATCATTTGGTCATATCTCTAGCCTCTCAGATGCCCTCTTAGTCTGCAGTTTTCTGTAAGGATACCTGCTAGTATTCTAAGCTTCTCTTTTGGAAGGCTAATTAGATGTTGGAACCTTTTAATGTTATACCTCCTCAGTCAATTCTCTTCCCGCCGCATTCCTAGTCAGCAATGCGTTCCTCTCCTTCCTGAGCTCCTATTTAAGAGCATTGGGACATACGCATAGGAAGGTCTCGGCCCGATTGGAGTGATTACTGCCACCTCTATTGCGAGACAGTCCGTTATCTGATTACTCTCTAATCCCTTGTGCCCTACAACCGATGTTAACTGTATATACTGCTTTGTTGCATAACCTGTGGTTAACAGTATCTGTCAATTAAGCGGCTGCACGATATTTAATTAAATCGCTTAACTTTTTCATTTACTTCGCTTTTGTGGCCGTTGAAGTCGTCTCTTTTCTAAGTTTCGCTTAAAAGCTGGTTTTCACTACAATAAATGTGATATAATATTTTAACGACAAAATTTTCCAACACATTTGGCCGCAACTTTATTCTCTTAATTCTAATATGCAAATTCTGAAATTTCTAATTTCTAGATTTGTCTTCAATAATAAGATCGGAGTTAAGATCAAGCTTGATAATATGGTTTTAGAGGGAAATTTTTAATATTCATACATATGTATAGCCTTAAGATACGCGGAATCTACTGTGTATGTGTATGTATGTACATATGTGTATATCGCAGCTTCCCAGTTGGCATTTGCAAAAGAGCTTCTCGAAGAGGTCCTTCTCATAGGGCTTCTCATAAAAGGCTTGTGACAGCGTGATGTTGTCTTGCAATTCAATAAAAAAAAATTTAATAAACACCACTCTGCAAATGCCCCAATCGCTTGGTCTGGCCTTGATTCAAAGTGAACATTTGAACACACATTTACATGCGTGGCTGTAGCTCAGTGCGCAGAGATGCTTGCCACTATTTGTTAGCTTTCAGGAGGGTGCGGGTTCGAATTCCCTCAGAGGCAACGTGGTTATAAAATGATAAAATAATTTTTTTGTTGTGTTTCCCAACGAAAAAAATTGGACTATGGAAGGACCATGAAGGCCACATGGAAGCCCTTCCCAGATAAAAGAAAATGTAAGGCCTTGACAAGTGGGACATCTCATACAAAAAAGAATGAAAAGCAGAAGGGGTTGTGTCTGCCAATGGAAGGACTAGAATTGTTTCTAGAAGAGGTTTCAGGCCCTTCTTTTGCCTACTGGGTTGTTTATGTTTGTACATACATACATATTATAACGTTTTGTTCAGGTCAAAGATAATTGCGTTTTTTTTTTGCCAAATCAAGTTTTCTTGAATAAATGAATATTTAATTTGGAAATGGATAATTAAAATCGCTGAAAAGAATATCTTAAGTGTATTGACATCGATTCAAATGTGTTCAAAGACCTGCTTATGTATCAATGAGGCTCTTGTCACTAACAAAAAAAGTGGACAGAAACAACAGCGATGGAGATGATATTGCAATTCCTGGTTGAACTATCTTTTTATCACACTTTTTATATGTAAACATAGTATTATATAGAAGACTACCTGCATCTATTCAGTGTGACGCACTTCTCAAACGTTTCTTCAATTTGCTTATGTGTTCTAATATTAGGATTCCTAGGAACCTTAAAATGCGGTGTGTTTCCCTCAAGAGGTTCACCTTTGGCCGGAACATCCTGCTTCCTAAGCTCAACCGTTATTGAACCTGGTTATTACTTTTCCTGAATTTTGAGCCTTTGCTTTGTCTTGATGAGAGCTTTTTACACCGGCACAGCACCGGAACCGGTTTGCCACCAAATGAATTCGATGACTGTCGCAAATCCGTTCTAAAATACAACATTTTTACTTCCTGAATTTAGACTGGTTTCTGATTGTTTTCCATCCTATTAATTGGACCGCAAAATATTCAGTTAATCCACTGTATGTACATATGTAAGTAGTACATACGTTCGCTCACCAATACTAAAAAAAAAAACCAAAAGCGAATGTACTGTATTCACTGTAATTTTTATCCAGAAATTTTCCTAAACTATTTCAAGGACAATGAATTTGTAGTGATTGCTGGCAAGCGGGTGACTGTGGTTTGCAGTCAATTTAGTGGCATGTGCTTATATGACGTTTCACCAGCAATTATTGGTTACAAGACAGCCAGCAAATCATGCTAAAAGCACTTTTGTATGCTTGTCTGTATGACTGGACTTCTGTTGACCGGCGTTTACACACGCCGGTACCGGCTTGTTGAACAGGTTCTATTTAAGCGATTGTCATAGCACCAGTATGTTTCCTTTCGTTGGTTAACACCTAGTCTGCTTCTTTTATTGAGCTTGAATTAAAACAAAATATATGGTCTTTTTTTGTTTTTGCTTGCAATAAGTCTAGACGCTTTTTACGTTTTCTGCTTCTCTGTCATTCCTACCTTTCATTTCTGAACATTAACACCATTATTGTGTTTGTTTCGCTTCGGCACTGCGCGCAACAACTGTTTGCTTTTCCACTATTTGGCTTTCTTTTTACAAACCTTTTAGCGTAATGCATTTAATAAAACGTCCATTCTGCTCATAATTTCACCTTTACCGCATTATTAGTTCCTCCGCTCCGGTAGCGGTCGGTTAGTCAGCCAGTGAGCAGCCAAACCTTTACATTGCGCGCCGCACAGCCAACAAAATTGCCAGCCAAATCAGCCAAAAATAGGCATAAGTTTGAAAATATGTATGTTAATACTGTTATTGCTTTTTCTTTTTATTTCTTTAATTTTTGGCATTCAGAATTGCCTTGTCCATCCACATTAGCGCACCGTCTTACGACTTCCAATAACGCAATCTACCCATCCATGCTTACGTGTTGGATGGCGCTGCATGCCAAGTTTGTGAATTCATGCAAGTGTACAATCTGCATTAGACCGGGTCAGTACCATTGCGAAAGAAAAAAATGGTAATGTATATCGCTTATTTGCTGCAAGAGTTATATACTTATCATGACCATATATTCGAACTTAAAAAACGAACAGTAAAACTCATTTCATATTTTCAAGAAAAACATTTTTATTTAACTTAAAAAATTATTTCACAGCACAAAACTTAAAAAAAAGTAAGGTAAAAAAACTGTTTTTTAATAAAGGTGATTTTTATTGAGCATAAAAAAGTCAATTTTAAAGAAATTGCAAAAGTATGTACAGTGTGTCGCACTCAAAATCATACAGTGATTTTTTTAAAATATTCGTAAAATATTTTTCATTCTGAAATTTGTTTCTGTCAATTTTTTTATAAAAGTATAGCTCTAAAAACCATATAAATCTAAACTGCAAACTTTGTGCAGAAATAAAAAATAATTAAAAAAAGGTTCATGAAATTGCAAACTTTTTAATCAGAATTTCTAGAAAAAATTTTGGTATGCAGATTTTGTGCCTATTAAATTTTAATATAATAAAGTACAGATTCGAAGTCGATAAAAGCTCCCGTTGATTTTTGATAATTTTTTTCAACTTTGATTATTAATTGTTTTCCTTGCTTCAACGAATTTTCTAGATGTTAATACGGCATTCCCGACCAAAACATGTTCCGCGGGGGAAGCTTTTTAAAGATTTTGTATGCGAAAGCACAGAGTTCCTTCTAAACGTCACGGCGGGTATAGCAGATGGAAGAGGCGGCGGTCTTTGAAAATCTTTATCTTTGGCCTTTAAGTTGTGTGGTTGAGAAGCGTCACGCTCTCTCATTTTCTTCGCTCCAGCCTCAAATTCTACAAAATTGTAAACATTTGCTCAGTAAAAATTGGCGTAATGACAAACTTTTCTTTCGCGGCGCAGCCTAAAGTGAAAAAATATGCATACATATGTACTTAACTTAACCAACATCGGCCCCCATTCCGATTGTAGCGTTTTGCCTTTTCGCGGTTAAATTTTTTTACTGTTTTGCCGTTCACAATTCGCGATTACTACTTGCCTACGTAGACGCTGTTCGACCGTCACCGTCGGTTTGTCATTACGTCACTTATTTCATTGCTGGCTAAGACTAGCGTGCGCTGATTGGTTGAAAAAATCGTACGATAAATTTCTCATAAAAAGACCCAGATAACAACGAAAAATAATTAAAAGAAATAAAAAGTGCGAAAAACCCCTGCGAATATGGCAACAAAAGCTAGTGGCGTATAGCCAAGTACTCGTAGCAACAGCAGCAGCGCGGAAAAGAGGGGACGTACACTGGCTTCAGTGTTGCCGCATCGAATATATTTTTCTCTGCCAAAATGCCCACACAAAATTCTACCAAAAGTTCAAGACCGCTCCAACCATTTAGAACAAGGCAGATTTTCAAAGAAAATCCCATATTTTGAAATTCTACTTCAAGAAAGGCAAGGTTAAAAAAATGTGTTTTTTTTTACATACGTGTCAGAAATAGCCGTTCATGAAGGGTCCGATCAATCGCGATGAAAATTGGATCACATTCGCTCGAAAAATTCTGGTCCAAGACCCCGAAAGCTTCATAAACGGCGACAACACCAATATTGACTATCAGCCCAATTCTAAATCATCCCGGAAGTTTTCTCTAAGCGGATTTAGATTCTCCTGATAGTAAATTCTTTAAATATAAACTCCTTTGGGAAAAAATTTCTGCCTGAAATTATGAGAAATTAGATTTTGAATCTTAGAACTACATAGCTTTTTCCGACATACATACATATTTAGGCAAGGGAACTATTTTTGACGAAGCGCTACCCCCTGCCCAAAATTCCACCCTCTACTGTGAAAAGTTATTTAGATCAATTAAAAAACCGACCAGAATTAACAGAAAAGGTGTTGTGCCCCATTATGACAACGCCGAACCACACGCAAAAATTAAAAGCGCTTGGTTGGGAAGTTTTGATGCATCTACAATATAACTTAGACTTTGTTCCATTTGTTTCTTATTTGTTCCGGTCGCTGTAGAACTCTTATAATTTGTCTGAACTGACTTGAATAAGTTTTCATCCCAGAGGTCAACGAAGTTTTACGGGGAGTCATTATGAGCGCTCTCTATGTATGAATCTCACTTAATGATGGTCGCATTAGTTCAAATAAATTATTTGTTTGACAAATTTTTTTGCATAAGTATTAATTGAAAATATTTTAGCCTTATTCGACTAATACTTGTCGTTTTTTTTTTTGGAATGAATGAAGTCCAAAAAATCTTCTGGCAAAATCTACCAAATGGAAAACGAATCTACCGAAAGAGAAATATATTCTACCAAATTTGTTAGAATACTACCAAAACGGTAACACTGACCGGCTTTGCGTTTGTTGGCTTTATTGGGTTTTGAGGGAATGCTGATGGCCACGTAATTTTGAAGGCGTCTATCAACTGTGGGAGGAAGGAGGGTGTGTTTGGTGTGGTGATCTGACTCAGCGCATTTGCACTCGCCAATTTGCTCGCATAGCTGGCGTACTCTGCTGTTTAGCTCCCCAGAGATTGTATAGTTAGTTCTGCTTTTAAAACTGTTTCATGCCTTTGGTTATTGCCGTATACTTAACTATATACATATGTATGTACATATGTTTTCCGTATACTTGTTGCGATTTTCGATGACAGCCATACATATTCTCTCAACCATGCGCGCTACGCTTTCCTTAACTCTCCCAGCTGCTTTTGTTGGCTTTTGGTTTTATACCGTTCTACTATCTACATATCTACATACATATACACACCCCACCTGTACGAATGCTTATTGTTGTCGTGATTTCAGGTAAGCAAATAATAAAGTTTACAAGTGTGATTGTTTATTAATACCAAGCCTGCAAACTTTACTGACTGTTTCTGCGGAATGTGGATTTTTTCCGATTGTCCTTCCGTTTTTTTTTATTAATTAACATTGAAATGGGTGAAAAGTTACCTAACACCAAGTACCAGGCTCGGTGTGAAGACCCCTAATAATTCATTGCTGTGTACTATTCCGGTAACAGCAAAATAATTGTGTCAATAACAGCCATAATAAATACGTACATGAGTATGTTATTATGTAGTTCTAGTGCAGGCAAAGGGTTTCCGCGTATATAGAAATGACTTGTTTTCATATGTTTTAAATATCAAGAGCTTAGCAATTTGCTACTTCCTCAAGTGAAGCGATCAACTCAATTCAAAAGTTGGGTAATAACTAATTAAAATCTAAAATTGTAACGCAAATTAAAAGATAAGTAAAATCTTAACGCGTCATTTAATCATTCACTTTAAAGTTTGCGCCTTCGTAGTATGTGTGAAAAAGCACTACGACATCATTAATATGACAATCTCGAGATTTCTCGCAAGCGTTGATCCTTGAGGTAATCTCGACTACTTTTTGTATCTCGCAGTCGTTAGCGGAGCTCTACGTAAAAAAGTCAATCTCTGTTCAGTCGCATTACCACTTCCTCAGCCATCGGAGGGAGTTTCACTGGTCTATACTAACGATTGTTCGATTTATTCGTTCCGCAATAGCACTGATGACATGTGTTCAAAAGTTAACGTCTATCTGTAGGAACTTTATTGCTTCTTCACTGCATGTAGCTGTACCCTCTCCCCTACAAAATCAACGGCAGCGCTTTTCACCGTCTGTACTAAGGAGATCAAGCGGCAATTATCATCCAGGTTAATAACCCGACAGTTCTAAGGTTTACCTTTGGCAGCTTGATCTATTTCACAGCGCATATGTACAACCGGAATTGTTAATAAAGTATAGAGCCGCAACAAAAATACCTCAAATCGTTTGCCGGCAGCACTTGGGACAAAGACAACGAAACGTTGTTAACAAAATAAAAGGCAATTGGCCGGCCGGTTCTAAGCTATGCAGCGCCTGCTTGGTCAGCAGGGACTAGGAAAACGCAGTGGAAGACGCTTAAAAACCTCCTGGGAATGAATTCAGAAGGCATATCTACAAACCCACGGACGAGGTCCAGCGTTACATCGCACAACCACTGGACCCGCTGTTGTACCGATAAGCCATCAACGACACAGCTCTCCATCTGTGATAGTATATTCTGTTGAGTTCTGTGTCGTGAGACGAAAACAGACACTGCAACTGCTGGGGCCTGTAACCGCCCTAGGAAAGGTGTGACCGGAAGAACCGGTTTATGAGTATCTCTGAACCACGGTTCGGTTCGGTTCAAGTGGTTACATTTTTTTTATACTAAGTAAAAAAAATTTTAAAAAACTAAGACAGAGACTATACGTATTTAAAAATAAAAGGTTTTTTATTGAGAACAAATTCAAATACCCACATATACGGGGGTAGTCCGGGTTTTTTTTTTTTGATTTTACACTATGATTTTAGAATTTTATATTTGTTAAGGTAAAC
>JAPVRG010291292.1:13630-25810 GCA_029783565.1 Rhagoletis cerasi
TCAAAAATGGAGATGTCATAAGTGTTGTCATCATCGGCGAAATAGAGGACGCCACTAGTCGCATTCGCGCGTATATAGTCCAAGCCACGATTGCGATTCGAAACACCACGTGGCTTAGTCTTTTTCGTTTTATACTGCTCCGGCATAGGTGCTGAAAAAATCAAAAAGAAAATCAGTAATGAAGGCAAAATTAAATTTGTAGAGTAATCAAATTGTGAGTAACAAAGGCAAAGTAGAGAAATGAAGTGTGGAATTTAACAAAAAAAAAACGTTAATGGAGTTGTTGTGATTGAGGCGGTGCCAAAGGCAAGACATTTGCCCACATAGAGCAATTGCGACGACAACAGTGCGTATTTTTCCGCAATGACCGTGAAAATGTGGGGAAAGAAATCAAGTGCCCGCAACAAGGAAAATCATAATAATTGAAGAAAATGCGACAAAGAATGAAAGGGCGTAAAAAGTTACTACAATACAAATTTATATGTGAAATTTTACTCACCCAAAAAGTATTCATAGGGCACACCAATGCGATTAAGTGTCTGCAACACCAGCGGCGATGTTCGATTCGCATCCTCTATGACGAGCCACAATAAATTCGGAACATGCTTTAAGGTATAGCCGAGCCGCGTCAATTCCGCCAATTGTTCGGCGCGTTTGTAGGTCGGTGTGATGATGTAGAGCGGTGGCTGAATGTGAAGAAAACGAAAGGCGAAAACAAAGTTGCTTAAATGGTTTTCATATTTCATATTCATTGAAAAGTATGTTTGCTTTTGTGTGCTAGTAAGCTAAATATACATAAAAATGTTTCGCCACCAATATGCAGGCCTATTGAAGGTTAGTAGGTTGGTTAGTTAGTGACTCGTATAAATTTTTCAGCACATTTTGATTGAAAATTATGCAAATTAGTTGAGCAGCTTTATAAGCAAGCAGCACAAAATAAAATGGCAAAGTGTAAGAAAAACACATACATAAGAGCACAAAGAAAAATATAAAAGGCAAAAAATGTGTTGACTGAAAAAGAAGAAAGCAAAATAAAAATAATAAAAGAAATAAAAAGTTTTGCAAATTATAAAGTATTACACATACATATATTTTGTTAGTATAAATCCGAAGCAAATAATGAAAATTTAACAAATATTAGAGCTGGGAAATGATTCCTATTCAAAAAAAAACGTTATGCCATGTACACTACTGCCGCGACTGCCTATACATTAGGGTGGTCCTTAATATGGCGTTCAAAAGAGCAGCCAGGCTTAAAGCTACGGAGCAGCTTGGGTGTTGGTTATGTGAACCCGGAACTGCATTTAGATATGAATTTCGGAGTCAGGCGTGTGAGCTTGAGGATCACTGACTCGGTAAATGTTTACACAGATGGGTCGAAGATTAACAGGGTTGTAGGTGCGGCAATGTTTTGCACGACTGCTTGATCTGACTTACAGGGCAGTTCTGGCTAAGATGGTACAAAAGTCTTAGAAAAAAAGGTCGCTCATTCACCACACGTGATCCAACAGTCGCAATGGCCGAGTGCGCCAAGCACCGGCGCACCGTTCGGGAGCCGTTCGAGAGATCCGAGGCTCGAGTACTCGAGCAGGGCAATTTTTTTTTTTTTTTTGTTTAATTTTTTATTTTAATTTTTAGATTTTATTGTTTCGAAAAGAAAAATATTCTTTTCACTTTTATTTCAATTTTAGAATTTTATTTTATTTAATTTTTTAATTAAATTTTCTTTTAACTTTTAGATTTTAATGGTTTGAAAAGAACACATTCTTTTTTGGTTTTATCTAATTTTTTGAAAATTATTTAATTTACTTTCTTTTAATTTTATTATTATTTTTCTTTTAAATGAATTTTCTTTTAATTTTTGTATTGTATTCTTTTAAAAAGATAAACACTTTTATTAATTCTCTTTATTTTTTGGAAACTTCTTTTATTAATTTTTCTATTTTATTTCATTTTTTTATTTTAATTTTATTTTCTTTTAATTTTAAATTTTTATTTTTTTAAACGAAAAGTACTTTTTTAATTTCATTCAAATTTATAAAAAATTATTGCTAAAAGACAAACGGAATAACGCTAAGACCTCTTCGTTAGCAGATTTAGCTGTTAAGAAAAAAAACCCTTTTTCTATAATTTTGTTGCTCGGACCAGGGCTTGAACCCAGGCCCCACTGAGTGGTAGTGCGTACTTCTGACCACTACACCACAGCGGCCGCCATGATAAACAGATACCTGAAGTATTTTTGGAGAAATATACGCTGTAAGCTTCCTAACAGGAGATTCAGACACTCCTCTTGGGAGCTCAGCTAAAATTTTCTGCATATACTGATGTCTTCAAGGCGAAGAATTGAACTTGATTCAACTGGGATATGAATGATAGCTCCAAATGATTTTCTATATATTTTAGGTACAGTAAAAATTGTTATCCAATCGATTTTTCTATTCTTAAGGTAGTATACTCAATAATTGGCAAAATATAGTGCGGGTGCCAAGGTAGAGTCTACCGTAATAGCCGAACTGCTTTAAATGCCTTGAAAGAAGGCTATAACTCTTTAAGAATTGTTTATAAATGTCAGTAAGTTGAGATTGCAAAATGGAGACAGTTCGAATTAATATAAGTACCGGGACACTGCGTATAGAAATGACTGACTAATAGTCGAATCTGAGGAGCGGAGTAAATCATAGAGCCAATTATAGCAGTTACTGTAAGACACACTAGCAATCTCATACGCGTACCTGGTGCAATACAAACACCAGCAAAGGAACCGAGTTGTTTCTGAAAACGTCAGATAGGGTAAAGGCCAGTATGCAGCTCTCAAGAAAAGCAAAAACTCCATATAAAACGACGTACAAGAAATGGCTAAGAAATTTTCTTGTGTAAAATGTTCTTGAGATAGTAAGCAGTTCTTAAAAAATTTGCTGCACTTTCTACTAAGGGTTTCTAAAGTTTTTTGTGAAAAAAGAACACAAGGAAACCCATTCTTGCAACAGAAATATATGCCCGTTCCATCATTTCTGGTGAAATATCAGATGCCAAAATTCCTTGGACACACACACGACTTAATGGCAATTTTTTCTTGCCCGTTTTCTTAAGAGCTGCATACTGGCCTTTAATAACAAAAGTCAATATTTTTTTCACGATTTATTTTCGATTACAAAAATTAAAGTGTTTATTATTCGACTTCCAAAAAGGAGAAGGCATGTAAACCCAAATTTCTAACTTTATACAAAAATTAGAAAAAATCAACAAACAAACGACAATTTTCTAGTCTGAAGTGTTCCCAAAATACCGTTGATTTTTGATAATTTTTTGGCGACGGTGTTATTAATTTCTTCCAATCAAACAAAAAAAATTCGAACATAGTAACTATGTATGGAAGAAAATGCGTGATACCGCCAGCAAATTCTTAAAAAAAATAATAAAAAAAAATCGAACATAGTAACTATGTATGGAAGAAAATGCTTGATACAGCCAGCAAGTTCTACTTTATTATACTAGAATTTAATGGGCTGCAAAATTGCGTACTTAAAATTTGTTATTATTTGAAAGTTTTTTGAATTTTCCCTGCGAAGTTTTAAGCGTGGATTTATATGGTGTGACTTTAATAAAAAAATTAATAAACATTAAACAAACAAAAGGAAATTAGTTAAAACTGGTCAAATATCGTGTCCCTATTTTTTCACATAACGGTATATATATATGCATTTTTATAACGTGTTTCCACGAACGACTAATGGATTATATTGTTTTGTATCAACGAGTGATAAATTTATACTACTTCTGTGAATAAAAAAATTTAGGTAGCAAAATAAAAGTATTTGTTCGTATAAATGAAAAAAAAAACAGCAGTATCCATTTTTGGAACCCAAAAAGAAGTATAATACTGCAAAAAAAATTATAGATACGAGCGTTAAGTATTACCCATGATTTAAATATTGTATTGTTTGTGTTATGCTAATTCGATAAACGATTTCCGAATTTCAGTGCACAAGCAATTCACGCTAATGCTACTACGTTTGTACAACTGCATTTAACCACATACCTACATATAAATATAGTTATTTTCCATATAAATCCATATACATACATATGTATGAATATGCTTATGTAAGTGTGTACATATTCCAAGTGCAATTGCAAATACGCAATTTTCAAATTAGGCGCATGCAAATTGGAAATTACTCGTTTGAATGTAAATCATTCTTTGGCTCAACTTTTTAGTTTTCATAGTAACTATGCAGCAAGCAAAGATCGTGCGCACTTGTGACTACTTATACAGTACATATGTACATATGTAAATGTATGCCTAGTATACCTACATTCATTTGCACACAATTTTTGCACATGATTGCAGTTACAATGCACTTTTTGTGTATTTGTCTATTCTAGTAACTGTTCTGTGTATTAATAGCTACTCATATGCGCATACATACATATGTACATGTGTATTTGTATATGCATATATGTATGTACATATGTATGCATTTATTTTTCTATTAGTTAGGCCAGCTGCTTTTTATGTTAAGGTTTAGCAAATTACGACAATGACATTCGTAGGCAATTTCACACTTTAAAGTAAAGTATAACAATTGAAATTGTTATTAAATTAACTCAGAATTTTTTTAGTCTGAAAATCTTGACCCGGTTTCCTAAGAATATGTAGGATAGGCTGAGTAGCGAAGAATGATAATTTAAAAAAAAAATTGTAAAAAAATAATATTTAGTCTGCTTTTACAGCAAGGCTAGGATGGATTTTTTTATGGCCAGACATCTTCACAAAGTACTCGTAAGCGCTCAAACTATTGGACGTTAGTTATAAAATTCATTAGTTAAGCGATGTGGTACTTGGTAATAGGATGCCTTGACTTTATCCATGTTGAAGAGCTGCGCAACTTTTAAAAGAAGATAGTGACTTTTATAAATGCCCCTCAACAGGTTATACATTCAATGAGCTATTTCAAAGACCAACTGAGAACTTACTTATAAACAATCACAGTACACAATAATCCAACTAAACAAAACAAAAAATGTAAATATGTTTATTTGACAATTTGTTTAATTGTATTGGTTGATATTTGCTCACAAGTTGTCATTTGCGTTAACCCAAATAAAATTAATGTTTAATATTTTCTTGTGAAAAATATTTTCAACTTTCCTGAAGTAAAATAAATTGAAAAACCAAATTCCAAGCAATTTGTTTTTTTGTTCAAAAGTGCTGGATGCGCTGACTCAGATTTTATTGTCCCCGAGATGAAAAAACAGTGGGAAAAATATTTGAAATCGGCTGATGAAAAAAAAACAAAAAGCAATACAAGAAAAAACTTGCTATCAATAAAAAACTGTATAAAATGGCAACGCAAATTAGAGTTTTATTAAAAAAGTTAAATTATTACTTCAACTTTCCTCCAAAATCATTAAATAAAAAGGTCTAAGACGCTTTCTGAATAGAAAAAATCTAAGTATGTGCTACTTAGTTAAGCATTTTATTGTGAATGAATTTGGTTGTTAACTTAACATTTTAAATGTACCACCAACAAATTGTTGGCACTTTTGCACCAGTCGTTGCCTATGGGTTAATGACAAGAAACTCCTATACACACACATTTTTTCATGTATTAATTTTTAAATAAGCATATGGTCAATGGCTGGTTTACTGTATCACAGTGATAAATAATAATATTAATAATAATAATAATAATAATAATAATAATAAATAAATAAATAAATAAACGCAGTAGGTATGAAGTCAATATGATAATATATAGATATCAAAAATGGCTAAAAAATCAATTGTTGCAAGCTTTTTGGAGTGCTATTCGCTTATTTAGGCAAATCTGGCACTGCCAATGAATTGTGCGAACATTTAAAGGTACAAAGGCAATCTATAATTAAATGACAGATTCGATTTCAATTTTATCTCCACTATCTTCTTGTACCTAAGCAGCAAATTTTTTTGGAAATCATTTTTATTAAAAAATTTTACTGAGTTAAAATTGAATTGAGTTACGACTTCATCCCTTGAATAGCGGAATTCGGTGATTTCACAAAAAATTGTACTACGATGGATTCAGTGATAAATTTTATTTAAAAATTTAATTCAATGAAAGTGCCGCATGTTTTGTGGAGACAGCCGTTAGTTTGTATGTATTTTCCTTACGCATTCCTAACAGATCGCCGTTTTAAAGGGGTCATAGCTATTCCAGATTTGTCTGCTAATCCTATTCGATCCTGTACAGCTGCGTGTTTGCTTAATTCTTCATTAAATTTCTCTCAGCGAGGCGCCCATGTCCATCGAGTGTAACGGACTTTGTGCAGAGCCGCCTTTTTTCTGGCCATTCTGGGACGATTTAAATTACGAAGAGATTTTTAAGAAAATATTTGGATTCCACAGAGTAGAAAAACTTTTTCTTTCCATACCAGACCCTTCGAAAAGATCTTCGTTAGAGTTATTTTTCTAGTTGGTATACGAAATTCGGATTCCGGGCCCGAAAATTATTTAAAAAGTATTTACCAAATTTACCACCGCGATCAAAAAGCTTCTTATTATCCTCTTCAGGCTGCGGGTTCACAGATGTGCACCTTAAATTTTTAAATTTTTAAATTTTGCGACAATTTGCGGTCACTTATGGTACTTGTGTTACTCCGTATGATCTACTGAGCTTCCAAAAATATTTAATAATAAAAAGAAATTTTTTTAAATTAAAGAATAAAAAAATGTTGAAATATAAAAAATAAAAAAATGGTTTATTTATGCCCCAAAAGTTGAGAGAAAATCACAAAAAATTATCTACCTTAATTGGTTCGTGCTCAGGCCTTTACAGGTTAAAAGCAACTGGTCGTTTAATGGTTGGGAAAAGCTGTGGATCCCTTTAGTTTTACCACCCTACCTTTCCTAATCGTATTGGCAGCTGAGGTTAAAACGATTGAATGGTAAAACCATCTTATTTACAATTAGAAGGGGAATGCATGAAAAGGAATGTTTTTGACATCAATCTTTTGTCGTTGAACCCACCAGTTATATTTTGCTTAAAAATTTCAATGAAAATCAATGCAAGTCAATACTTTCAGAATTTATCAATGAAGGTTAATTCAATTTCTCAATTAAAATAAAGAAAAAAATAATCAACAACCAAACATTCTGTGTGGCTATTGAGGAAGCGAGTACCTATTCGAGTATTATTGAGAATTTCTATCTGGGATATGAAATCATCCTGAAGACCTTAGGGAATCCCTAAAAAATCTTTTCAGCGCTTAAATAGCTAAGATTTTTATATAATTCTATAAACATAAACAACTATGTATGTATGTAAAAGAATGCCTTACTTTTGAAGACTACACAATCTTCTGAATGGTTGATGAATTTCTCACGCCGAGTCTTACTTATCATAATCAAAGATATCTTATCAGGGTCCGCACGAGATCAGGTTTTCCTTAGAGATTAATCAGATTGATATTGATATAAAAAAATTAAAGGACAAATTTTTATTAAAATATACAAGCCAGTTTTGAGTTGAAAAATATCTAGGGTGAGAAAAAAAGATTTTCTTTGCCTACATACATATATACATATTTAGTACATGGGAATTCGTAGCGAACAACTGACTACAGTGCGTATACGTACCCTGCGAAGTTCCATAAACCATATCCCTTCATTCTAAATATGGATCATTATTTTACAAATTATACGGATTAAAAAAATAGTAATTTTTAAAAGTCATCAAACAATTTTTTGAATCGACACCTGTATCGGGGATTAAGTAAATCACTTTTTTTTGAAGATATGAAAGTTTAGAGTTCGGATGATTTACCGAACTTTGCCACATTCAAAATTCAATATCTTTGGTTCCACTTATCGTATCGCATCTAATTTTTTTTTTTAATTTTAAAGTTGAAAATATTATTTCGGTAATACAACATATAAAAAAGTTTCAGCCGAATCTAAATTATGAAGTCAAAAAAGGTGTGCGATTTGTAAAACTATCACCTGTATACAAAAATTCGCAGCTCTTAATTTTGCTTACGTATACCAGCTTATGGCGTAGTTACTTAATACAAAATTTTTTATTTTTTTCACATAGCATTAAACCATTGCACACCAATTAGTAAATATTTTGAATAACTTAAATACTAATATAATACTTATAACCAAGCGAGGCATGCAAAAGAGTCGGCGTAACCACTCCACTAAATACTAACGCTACAAAAGAAAAGGTACTAACATTCATGCAAAATACCACTACTGAGCAACTCAAATAAAGTCAAAGAAAAAGTCAAAGCAAAAGCTAAAGCTCAAGCAAAAGCAAGCAAATGGCAAATAAGAATTAAATGTTTGCTTTCACCATACGGCAAGCGCGTTTTTGCAAGCTTAGCGTGTGGGGTAATAAAAGAGCAAAGAAAAAATGGTATTTACGGGTAATGGATTTGTGTCTTTGACAACTGTTCCACCAACAGCTGGACGCGGCGAAGTGTTTATATACGCCAAAGCCGACTGCGACGAGTTAGCCGCAACAGCTGCAGCAACGATTTGTGCACGCGCGGTAGATGATATACGTTTTGTTGTTGTTGTGCCATTCGCATTACTAGTCAGCAGTTGTGCGCGCTTTTTCGAAATGTCAACCACTATATCATTTCGTGTAATCAAATCCTGCTGCGGAGCAACGCGGGAATGAGATGATGCCGCGGCTGCTGCTGCTGCGGATTTCGATACAAATGGGTCCTCCATAGCTGGGGCGGCTGCTAAGGCTAATGATGCGGGTGAGGGGTGCTGAGGCTGAGGCTGAGACTGCAGATGAAGATGCAGATGAGTTTGATGTATGATGACTAAGTGTTGTTTTTGTTGTTTTTGTGTCGTGTAATTGTGATGATAGCGGTGATGCAAGCGCGTCTACAGTATCCGCTTGTGCTGCTACGTTGCGCTTCGCTTCGCGTCGAGTAGTTGTTAAGGTAGTTGCATTTGATTGCTTTTCGCTGATTGATTGTTGCGCTTGTTCGCCTGATGTTTGTAGTTGTTGTTGCTGTATTTGTTGTTGTGGTTGTCGCGCACTAAACAACGACATTGGTGACCATAAAAATGAATTATATTTTCGCCCGATTGCAACGGCATCCGCTTCGGCTGAGATATCTTTATTCTGGAAAAATCGAAAGACGCAAATGAATGAATGATTGGATGAAAGTGTGTTTGCATGTGCATATGTATGATGTGATGAAAGGTAAGTGTAGGAGTTGAGATGCGGTTACGTAGAGTGAGAGAGGGGTAGTGAAAATGAGGATAGTAGGTACTTACTCGTAAGTGTGAAAAGTTGATAGTGACGTGTTGGAAATAAAAGTATACTTGATTGAAATTTTAGATTGAACTGGGATTTCAAGGTAAGTGGAAAAAACTTTTGAAGTTTGTAAGAAAACTTGTTTAACTATTCAAAATTGAGGGGTTAAAACTTTGCTGATATAGTTTAATTAAAGTAGATATTATTTACTATGTAGTTTTAAGATAGATACGCTAAAATTAAAAAAGTATAATTTCTATTAAAAACTTCTGTCGCTTATACATAGTACACACTCAAATTCTTTTCGCAAACTCATAAACACAGCTATCTTTGCTAGGTTAAATTATAGGAAAGTTTTTTTTGCTAATGTAACAGTTTATTTGTGTATCTAAATATTTCTAGTGCTTATCACAAGGCGAAAAGTTCATTCCCTAAAGGTGATTTTTTGCAAAAAATTATACTTGTAAATGCTAAGAACGATTCAATATATGTATTTCTTTAAAAGTTCCTAATGAAATCAAATAAAAAATCATAGTTGTTTCAATAAAAAAAATCG
This sequence comes from Rhagoletis cerasi, assembly GCA_029783565.1. NCBI lineage: Eukaryota > Metazoa > Arthropoda > Insecta > Diptera > Tephritidae > Rhagoletis > Rhagoletis cerasi. The sequence goes on from JAPVRG010291292.1 coordinate 23,447, forward strand.
ACACGAGTCTTCATTAAAGAAATTTTTTAAAACCAAATTTTCTAAAAAATTTTTACTGAGTAAAAACAAAAAATAAATGGAAGATTGAAAAACTAATAAACATAAAATTGAGGAATACCAAATATGTTTGTTAAACTGATTTTTTTTTTCATTTACATACATATGTTTTTTATAAAAAAAGATGTAAAGGTACCAAAAAATTAAAGGAATTTGAAAATAAAAAAGTTTTTGATAAGTAAATACTTTTGTATAGCATTTTTTTTACAGACAAAATCACAAATTTTAAAAATTTAAAGTTTTCAGTTTTATATTATAATTTTTTATTTAATTTTTTTTTATAAACTAAGGCAAACAGTTTTAAAATTCTGATAAAATTCGATACTCACTTAAGAACTTTTTTGAATAACCAAATAAATTTTTTTATATTTGTTTAGTATTTTCTAGTTTTTTATATTTTTTTTTTAATTTTTTTAGTCAAAACGAATTTTTTTGTAATTTTAAAGAAAATTTTTATAAAAAAAAGATGGAAAGGTACTAGAAAATTAAAGGAATTCGAAAATAAGAATTTTATTGATAAGTACATTTTTTTAAATATTTGATAACATTTTTTTACAGACAAAATCACAAATTTTAAAAATTTAGAAAAGTAAACCGATCAATTTATCTCTGAAAGTTTTCATATTTTCTTTTATTATTTTTTTAGTTATTTTTTCTTTTATGAACTAAGGCAAACAGTTTTAAAATTTTGAGAAAATTCGATAATCACTTAAGAAATTTTTTTAATAGCCAAATACATTTTTTTTTAAATATTTTTTTAATATTTTCCAGTTTTTATATATCTTTTTTATTTTTTTTTTTGGTCAAAACGACTTTTTTGTAATTTTAAATAAATAAAATATTAATTTATTATTTCTTAAAGACAAAATATATAAATTTAGTTTTCTGAAAGTTTTTACTGATAAAAAAAATTTATGAAATTGGAAATACAAAAAAATCAATTTTTTTTAAATAAATTTTTAAATATTTATTCTGCTATTACTTTTTTAAAAATAATTGGAATAAACATATGAAAAGTTTTTAATATACAATTGCTATACATACGCGTAAGTACTTTCGAGAAAAGTGTTTTAACTAATAAAAGTATAAAAAAAAAATTATAATATATTTAAAAAAATATATTTTTCACAATATATACTTTTTAATTATTAACAAAATAATTTCAGTAAACATTGAAAAATATTTGATATTTTGATAAAAATTTTTAAACAGTTTTTAAAATAAAATTAATTTTAGGATACTAATTTTAAACGATAGTAGTAGACAAACGCTAAGAGGCATAAGCACGCACTCAAAACTATTTTTTTACACTAAGTTAAGAGTTAATTTTTTTGGCAAAGGCATAGTGAATTTTATTGCCACGTAACATTTAAATTTTTTCTTTACGTATTATGAAAGGTTGAATCTACATTAAAAAAAAAATAAAATATGAACAAGCTGGGAGAAAGTTAGAAGTGAAAGAGAGAGGCCTTCACCGACGACCTGAATAAAATTCTAAAATTTATCGATATTGCTATTCATCGGTATCAGTATCCATTCATCTATTCAATATTCGATATATTTATCGAAATTGTTATCGTTACACCTTTATTAATATTTTTCAATCTAGGCAAAATTTCGGTAAAAAATTAATCTTCATTCCTTCCTTTTTTTACCTTTCTCTTCCTGAAGTATGAAGGAACGAAGACAAAATTGAACTCTAACTTTTACAGCTATTGCCTTAAATGGCTTAAATTGAATTTTTTGTCTATATATACTACATATTGACCCTTCCAGGCTCATGAGCTAAACAAAATATTTTCCGCATTATTATACTTATTAAGGTTAATTTTGACGCTAAAAAGGTGGATTTCACAAAAAAACTGCCCAAAGTTACGACGAAGCACATTAAAAAGAATACAAATCAAAACCTTTAAAAATTCACAAATAATTTTTGTAGCAGCTAGTGTCTTTATAGCCCAATATTCCATAGTCGTCACAGGTTTAAAAGAGTAGTCAGTTTTTATTGCTACACATTAACAATCTCAATAGTTTTATAAATTAATTATTAGGTTTATCGTTTACATCTATTTTTTTATGGTTGTTTCTTTTTTACCTTTACCATATTTCTCACTCACCTTCACATACTGCTGCGGTTCCGGCTGTCGTGCCAAATGATACTGATACAATACCATATAGACGCAGGTGGTCGCCACGAATATGGTCAGGTACATTTTCATCGATCTTGCTACCGCCATCTTTTCGTCTCTGAGTGTTACGTGTATGGTGCGTGTACGTGCGTCCGCAGCTGTTGTTGCTGGTAGTGTT
>JAPVRG010291293.1:2750-14770 GCA_029783565.1 Rhagoletis cerasi
AATTTTTATTTTCATTCATGCGCTCACACGCTTCCGACGTTATCACCAAATCGGTTTGCATTTTAATTTCTTTTCTGCCAAGCCCACGTCCGTACATACATACAAGTACGTACATACATACAGTGACTTAAACAAGTGTTCACGTGCTGATTTAATTTTAATATATCTACACAATGTTTTACAAGCTAAAATTTTTTTGTAATATTTTTTTATAAAAATATTGTTCACGCAAATAACTGTCAGCAAAAAAAAAATATTAAATATCAACGCGATTTTTTAGCCGCTTGAAACATGCAATTTATTAGAATAAAAGTATTCCAAATATTTAGATTTAAAAGTTCGAAATATCGATAAATATTTGTTGATGATAAAGTCTCATAAAAAAAAAAATAATTACAAAAAACTTTAACTTGAAAAACATCGTGAATATTAAAACAAAATCAACACGTTAACACTTGTTTGAGTCACTGTATGTGCTTGAATTCATTGCCTCAACACTTGACCAAGTTGATCACGCTGTTGATAACAAGCGTGCGATGTCGATCGCTCGCTCGCTCACATCACCTCACATGCCAATGCCACAACGCATCAAATCTCCACGCGCGCTCATCACACATGGCCAGCTAACTAGCCAACCAGCCATGTCATAAATTTGGTGATTTGTGTGAGGTGGAAGTGAAATTCTTAAACGCAAGCATTAGCATTGGACCGCGCTTCAGCTTATCTGCCTAACTAACTAACTGGCTTTTCATTTTCATTAGTGTCATTCAATTTTACGTGCAACACTTTGCAAAATCAATTTCAGTGCCACCATCAGCGTCAACACGCATGTTGCTGAAGACCCTCATCTCGAGTCTGCGCGCTTAATTAAATTTTTCTAAAGAAGTGCTTCTACGAATGGGTGCTTGCGCTTGGATGTGCAGGTTGCATCTGCCGCTCGATGCATGCGTTGTTCACATAAAGTTGTTGTTATTGTTGTTGTCTCATCTACATTTTAACACATTAACATTTAATTGACCACCCAAAGTGTACGAAATTGGCTGGAGTGTGAAGTGAATGTTGCATACAGGTACGCCTCCTATGTCGTGGCATGTGGCATGTGCTCTAATACTAGCGCAGTGGTTGGCCGCTTGTTTGCATATTTCTAGTGGTTAAGCGGTTAAGCGGCGCGATTGGGTGTTTGGGAGTTCGCTGCGGTATCACGCTGTCTGGCCGTAGTAATTGTGTCAAGTTCATTTGTGGCGTAAATGAAATAAATTTAATTGACATGCAAATTGGTTCGTCGATGCAATTTTTTAATCATGTACCCGTTTGTTTAAAGCGTTTCACTTTTAATAAAAAATGCTCACGCTTAATAAAAAGTGACAGATTGAAAGCGCTATGAATAAGCAATATTGTTGTTAGTTATTTACAAAAGCAGGTATTTGGGTCAAACTTTGCGAGCGTTAAAAATAGGTCACGAAATAAGATGCAATGAAGGTAAGCGAATGGCTAAGGTAGCAAGATCGATGCTACTAGGTCGTAGCTGGAAAGTGACTGGGTTCATAAGAAAACAGTACTGATTGAGTTCTGCCCACAATCTTTGCAAAGACAACGTATCAACTAGGGTATTCGATTATTCGACTTTTTAAAAAACCCGGTTTTTGAATTATTCGAAAATGGCAATTTAAAAAAAACCGGTTTCTAATTTTCATATCAGGAAAAAACCGGGTAAACCGAATTTTTTGAGTAATTGGCAGCCTCATAACACCTTATATAAATAAAAATATCTTCGGTCAGCTAAAAAAAGTGAAAATCGCAAAAGTTAAACTGTTTATTTAAAAATATTATCAATGCAAGACAAATTCAATTTTTTTTAAGTTTCAAAACAAAAAAGAAAATGAGATCCCATCAAAAAATTCAATATTTATTTTAAGTAAAAAAAAGTACATGTAACTAAATAATGTTATTTCTATGAAAAATCTTTTAAAAATAAAACACAGTTTAAATGTTTTGCAGTCAATCTCTTTTTTTTAAGTTTTTATAAGGCTTGATATTTTTCTGAATATACAAAATGTTTGAAAATACCCCTGTTGCGTTTTTTCTTGCTTACATTAATCTAATTTTAATTCACTGGAAATTTATTTCGCTTTATAATTAGCTTGTGGTAAACCAAACCAAACTGGTAAACGTTTGAAACAGCTGTTCCAAGGCGTATTCATATAAGGTGGTGTTACCGGGGAGTCAATTCTCGTTCTGCGTTATCGTGAAGTGGCAAGATTTTTCACTTTAACACCGCATTTATTTCGGTGTGAATTTGTGAAAGTAATTTTCACTTCACGATAACGCAGAACGAGAATCGACCCTCAGAGCGCTGATTTCAATGAACAATTCGAATGTTCGATGCGCTCTGGGATCTAGTAAAGATCGATACATTTCTTGCTTAATCACCAAAGGGAAAAATCAAAAATCGCATTTCGAATGTGATAGGAAATTGACTAAGGTATGAATTTTGTTAAAAATAAAAAAAATTCTCCATGACGGTCTATGAATAACAATCATATAAGCTGAGCTCAATTTTTTATTTTCTCTCATTTTTTCAACTAAATAGCAGTTAAGTATATAGTATTTAACACATAGAGCGACAAGTAATTGTATCTAATGTTTTTTTCGTGATATTTTTTCCAGGTACCAGTGATCTAAAAGGCCATCCGCTTGTAACTGTCGATGCGGAATGTGTACTCGCAGCCGGTCTGAATTGTTACGAAATTGCAACGGTGCTGCTCTACTACAGCACGATACCCGAGAGGTGAGTACGAACTCTTTTGTACATATACATATGTATTTATCTACCCACACCCACAATTTGCGCAACAAAGTGTCACAATAAATGTTTGCTATTAACTAAAAAATACTTGAACAAAATTTTTGAGCTGCAAAAAATGTCAAACTCCTTGAGTTGCACAAAAAAATTAAGGCCACAAAAATCGATTGCAATTAACTTGAAATAAAATTCCCATTAAATGGGAAGTACTTGCCGACATTTTCGCAATTCCGCAAGCATATCAATACTCAAAAAAAAAAAACAAAAAAGAAAAAATTGCTAAAAAGTTGCAAAAAAATTGCAGAAAAAACAACTAATGTGAAAAGGTGGTGTAACAATGCAAGTTGCTGGTGGTAAAGTGAAGTGATGTGTTAGTAGACTGCCAAAAACCGCGCATGCACACGCAAAATTCATGTTCATAGCAGAGTGGCGCCAATAATTTTGTAGTTTGTTGGCTAAAAAACAAAACTAAATCAAAAAAAGCGTTAAAACATAGCAAAGTTAAAGCAGCAATTTGAGGAAAACAAACGCTTAGCACCACATAAAGAGCAAAATTATTTGCTACCGCACCGCAGTTAGCAATTACGATTTCGACGAAATTCGCGACAAGGAAGTCAAGCAAACGCATTTAACTTACTAAAAATCAATGTTGCATGCCAATGCTAGAGCCGCTGCCTCTATACAAGTAGGTATGTGTGTACTTGCGCACTGCTCAAATGTCCGCTTGTTGCGCGAATTTGTGCGCCTTTGGGAAAAAATTCAAATCAAATGAAATCAACACGCGTTCAAGCGCAGATTGCTGATTGGATACGCACGCCACATTGCACGCTATTGCCACAAACATCGTCTAGCATTAATGCCACAAAGTAGCACGTTGCACTGTACCTAACTATGTACTTATAATGCGCTCCGCAATTGCAATGTGGCATAGTTTGATGGGCAAAGCTTTCTTTCCGCTTATCAGTAGTACCGCATCGCAATCGTATTCGCGTTCCCGGTCGCATTTTCGCAATTTTGCGATTTCGCCCAGTCACTCACTCACTCACTCACTCGCTCGCTCAGTCACTTGCACAGTCAACCAATTGGCCCAGCATTCATTCGACAATTCGATCGTTTGCGTTTGCGCGCCTTTGACTGTTTGTAATTTCACACTCACGTCTGTGTATTTAGTGTTGCAGCGAAATTTACAATGTCGTGCAATATTTTCCAATTTGAATTGCTTTGTTTGTTTATTGTATTGAGAAATAGTGTGTTTGTGTGTTTAATTTATTTTATGTGTGTGGCAAAGTTAATTTTATGACTGCATTTTTCGACGTCAACACAACATCACACGACGATCGCTATGACGCGCAGTTGATGGTCACACGCTTTGGCAACGCACCGCTATACGAGTAGATACAAGTCGGCTGTTTAAATATTGACGCACATGCGCATGCGCAAATACGAATTTCATTTACTTACTCTTATTTATGTATGCATAGTTACTTGAAAACACACTTGTTTGTATATCTACATAAGTGCGTATGTAGCATGCTAGTGGGAGGTGTGGGTGGTGGTGTTGTCCTTAGTTCTGCGCTTGCTATCACCATTGGATGCTACTTGTTGCACCTAAATACTTTCTGTCAAGCGTCTATTTGCTTTAAGCTGCCGGTACCCCCCGGTTGCATATCACGAAGTTTGTTGCACATACACAAATAAGTAAACAAACATACGCATACGTACATTCGTTACAGTGTTTCTTATTTTAAAGCAAACAAAGACTGTAAATAAAAGTTATGTTTAAATTAAAAGAAAAAAAATTCTTCGAAGGTAACACTATAATTCCTTCACCATATGGAGCATGGTCTCTTCAAGACCTTAAAAATTTTGACTTTTAATATTTTGAGGAAGAACTCCCGATAATTTTTGCTTATTATATAAATCGTAGTGTTTCGAGATTTTTGGAGACTTTTTGACCTGTTCTCAATATTTTTCAGAATTTTTTCTACATCTTTCGGAAATTTTTTTGGAGTTTTCAAGTCCGTCGGCTTTATGTGAATTTTCCGCAAGTTTTCAGAAAACTATTCGCGATGTTTCGGGTTTTTGGAGACTTTTTGAAATTTACTCGGGGTTTTTCGTAAATTTTGCTGTACCTCTTGAGAGTTTTCCTAACATTTTTGGGATTTTTCGAGTCTTTTGGGCTTACAGGCAACTTTTTACAATTTTTCCGGTAACAATTCTTGATAATTAGGCTTGTTTGGATATTTTTTAAATTTTGTCGGAATTTTTCGGAATTCTTTCTAGAACTTTCGGAATTTTTTTAGATTTCTCTTTCTTTCAGCTTTATACGTATTTTTTTTTTTTTTTTTTTTGATTCTACCAAAAACGATTTGTGATTTTTAGGGTTGTTTGGAGACTTTTTGAGATTTTCGCGGAATTTTTTCTGGACTTTAAGGGAATTTTTCGGATGCTTTAGAATGTTTCCGGTCTTTCGGCATCGCACGTAACTTTTCGCTATTTTTCCGGAAACGATTCATGATTTTTGGGGTTGTTTGGAGAACTATTTTAGATTTCCTCGCAATTTTTCGCAATTTTTTTAGGGCGTTTTGCGATTCTTTCAGCAATTTTTTGGATTCTTCGGGCCTTTCGACTTGATACGTAAATTTTCGCGATCCGTGATTTTTAGGGTTGTGTGGAGACTTTTTGAGATTTTCTCAAGATTTTTTGAAGTTCTTTCTCAACTTTTCAGGTTTTTTTTAGTATTTTCAGATCCTTTCGACCTCATACATTACTTCTCGCGAATTTTAATAGTGAGATTTTTCGAAATTTTTTCTAGCCGTTTTGGGTTTTTAAGATTTGCTTGGATACTTTGAGTAATTGGGTTCGTGATTTCTGTATTTTTTACGGACTTTCAGCACAAATTAGGTCTAAACTTCGGTGGAAACGTTCATTGCATACCATCTGTCAAGTGGTTGGTCGTAGAATGATTTTGTAGGATTGATTGCGGAAGATCGTTATGTGCATTAAAGTCACCATATGGATAGGCATATTCTGCAATCATTATCTCTCACACGATCCTTACGTATAACACCCAAACCGATGCAGACTAGAAGATTTGAATTGAAGCTTCCTTTGGTTCATTGGTTTGCTTTATATATTTATAACGTACCATTCTTATAATATCAAGCGTTTCAGATCGCAGATTTTTTACGAGCTTATGTCTGAAAGGCTATCAAAAAAGGGTTTACAAAGATAACGCTTCTTAAGTCCCGTCGGTCCTTGATAGTGACAGAGAAGGTGAATTTTCTCTTGGTCTCGGCGAAAGTCACTTTTCGGAAATTCCATTCAGTAATTACCCTAACAACCATCCTGAGTAGAGAGCCAGATTTGACTTGTGACGCGACGCTACATGTTGGTTCTCTGCTCCTTCTTCTGTTTGACAGTTCGACAAAATACATAGTTTTCAAGGCACTGTTTCCACGATGAAAGCTGAATGCTCACTTTATGGGAGATTTTTGTGCCAGTAAGGCACGTGCCTAACCTATCCAATATATCTGCTTCACAATTACCTGGTACAGGCCCTTTTACGCCACAGCGTAGCTTTCTTGATAGCTGCCAACCCAAGTTGACACAAAGTACTGTGATCTGGCGATTTGAAGCATAATTGGACTGCAAGTTCCTGCGAGTACGCACAACTTCCTTCCCTTTGCTCCAGCTTGGAGCCGGCGATGTATATAGCAGTAGAGTTAGAGTAAGCTTCCAGAACCATATCTTCTTGCTATCCCTCTCTCGAGAGAACCTGTGCGGCAAATTTATTGCCCAAAATTTTACAAATTATCAATGCACATTCATTGATAATTCGATTGAAGCTTGAGGCTGCCAGTTATACCCGTACATACCAGACGGAAAAACTAATTCAAAAAATTGCATGGTTGTCGAATATTAGTCAATTCGCTATCTGTGGTAACTGCAAGGTTTTCTTCCTCTGCGCTCAGCGGCCCTTGAAACCTTCCCACGACAGTCGGTTACCGGAACAACTCAGGCACATTTCTGACCAAGAACTGTCATTTCAACAGCTTTCCTCAAATACTTTTATGGGAAAATTTGTATGCTACAGTAACAGTACAAATTCTGTGGCTAATAACTCTCTTTATTGAAAATAGTTTTAAGAGGTACTATTCAATTATATTTAATAATAATTAATCCAAACGGTTTTACCCTCCATCCGTTTTCGCCCAACCGTTATTACCATTAATGATGCAACAGTCGTTTTATCCAATATATTTGTCAACAGCGCATGTCTGTCACATTTCTTGCCGCTACGAGCACAGATGCCTTCCCTGCAGCAACAAGGCGGTCAATTTCCCAAAAAGGCCCAGTCCTTCACCGGTTAAAATTTGACCGATTAGAATGGGACATTTGGTTGCATCAAAAAAGGAACCGGTCTAGAGATAGACGAAAAGTACAGTTTGGCAGTGACAGGATGGTGTAGTCTTGCTATTCAATAAAAAAAATTTTAAAGACCACTACCCTGCAAATGTCCCAATCGCTTGGTCTGGCCTTGATTCAAAGTGAACATTTGAGCACACATTTACATGCGTGGCTGTAGCTCAGTGCGCAGAGATGCTTGCCACTATTTATTAGCCTTCAGGAAGGTCCGGCTTCAAATGCCGTCAGAGGCAACATGGTTATAAAATGATAAAATATTTTTTTTTTGTGTTTCCGAAATATGAAAAAGCATCTGTGAAGTGCAGAACGTATTCGTACTCCAACGAAAAAAAATTGCAAAATTGCACTAGCCCAGAATTTTCTTACGGCCAGTTTTAAGTGGACCGGTCCTTTTCCAATGACACGCCAATGCTAAAAATGGCAGTTGAAACCATTGGCAGGGGAATTATGAGGGACTAGTACTGGTAACAATAGGGACTATCTGAGGGCTAGCCTAGGGTGAGTACGAATTGTTGCAGGGTTGTTATACCCACAAGTGCATACATACACATGTATACCTATTCACGCCTATGTACACAGTTGTCATTTGAATTTTAAAGTGTTGACAGCAAGTTACCAATTTTTATTTGCATATGCTTGCAATGTTGCAGAAGCCAATAGACACATTTGTGTTCACAAGTAGTGGAGATGAAGTGGAGGCGACTTTGCGAGTACAAAGACAAATAAAACGGTACTTAAAGTGTTGCTAACTAATTGCAATTGACCTCGATCGTCTGCCGCAGCACATTAGTATTTTGCACAGCAAAAAATAGCTGTGCACCAAAAAACAATAAAATCAAATATTCTTGGAAACCGTTAAAAAATGTGTGCTTTGTAGACACTCACAAGCCGCGGTCAATAAATCACCCACAAAAAATATATGCACATAAAAATGGTGCATAAAGGAAATTTAAAAGGCATAAAATCAAAAAAAAATCGAAACCTTTGGGCTAATAAAAATTCAATTTGTCGTGAGAAAATCTTGAAAATGTAGAACTTCCCCTGAGGACACACATGCAGCAAGCGTCAGTGTCAGCAGTGTCAGTTTCAGCAACAGCAGCAGCTCATACAAAATATATCTATGTATGCGCTCACTCTCTTCTTTCTAGTCTTTATGATTGCTTGCCACACTGGCACAGTTTCAAGCGCCAAGTAGTTGGCGGATACAGGTCAGCAAGCTTTTTCCTAGAAAATCCAAACAGCTGCACAACTTCTGCCACTATTTCTCTTAAGATACTTCATGTTCTTGGCAATCAATTGCCATACAAAATGTGTACGTACAAAAAAGGGAGCACACCCAAAGGAGGAGAGCCTTTTCGGGGCCGTCATCATTCATAGCCCGTATCGCCTTGTGCCGCAGTGATGTTTGCATGCTTGTACGGAATCTACATAAAACCTGCATAAAACATAAAATTAACGTGTCACGAAACTGTCAAAAAACAGCTCATTCTTATACAGATTGAAGTCAGGCAGAAAGGCAAACACCAGCGGCGGCAGCAGCAACAGCAACAGCAGCGCAAGCCGAGACAACATGTCCGCCTGTTGACTGTCTGTTTGTTGCCTCCATGTATATGTATATATGTATGTACGCCTGACTGACTGTCCAACTGCATTTAAATTGAGTTTGAAAGAACAAAGCTAAAAGCCGCCAACATCGCCCGAGCTAGAGACAGCGCCGACCAACAACACCGAAGCCACACTTGGCAACAAATAACGAATGCCCAACGGCTGACTCGTTATGACTGAGTGACGTGCCGGACTTAGAAAGAACCATTTCGTTGCTGCATTACGACTTGCCGCAGCGCAAACACATATGTACGTTGCTACATACAAACAACTTTGTACACAAAGTCCCTATAATTTTGATAACTGATTGCTGGATACTGTTGTCGTCCAAGTTAAAATGGCCCTAAGTGAAATTCGAAAAAGTGTACGCCAAGCTGAAGCACTATTTTCGCGATAACATTTAAAAGGTGCAAAATATATGAAAACAACAAAAAAGAAAGCATATCATGACAGTTCTCATTCGACCTCACTGACTTTTCGTTCTAATTCTGTATCACACTGTAGTACTTTGTACGAGAGCTTAAGAGTTATAAAGCGGCAGAAGTATGTAGAGCTGAAGAGTGATATGTACATTTTTTTTGGTTTTGGATATGTACACTTAGCGAAAAAACTCCAAAGTAGAAAAAAAACTTTCCACTTGTCATTGGGTAATCCGTGGGCAACAGGGAAGAAAGAGAGCTGATGTGATTTCACCTCGTCATCCTCCAGGCAGCTACGGCAATAGCAATCGGAAACGACGTGAAGCCATGTCGCAGGGATTCTTATTGGATAGTGCCCAGTCAGGACTCCTGTCAGGACCAAGAGTTGTTCGTAAACCTGCTTGAAAATCTCCTTTTACCGCATAAGGACCACCACCGTCCAATAGTATTTTGGAGTTGTGCTTGCCGGTGTTTCAGCTCAGCGCCTTTGGAGCCGACTAAAATGCTTTTTGCTTTTTTGACTTCAAGAGGTGCCTTTCTAGTCAATTCATTAGTCGAGCAGTTTCCTGCAATATCACTCTATCCGGGTACCCAAGTCAGCCTGAGTTGGTAGTATTTCGAGGCGACCGGGAGGGAGCTTAGGCAGTTCCTATCACACCATAAGCGATCCGGATTACCACTTGTCTCTCAGAGTAGATATTTATTCTGCTATTTTGTACCTCATTAGCACGTCGCCAGTTGGAGACTTCTGCTTGGAACACGTTGCAGACATCCGCGATTTAACCTCGAACGATCCGTAAATATGTTTACTAGACCTTTAACAGAGATTATCACTCTTTCGTTTATCCTTCACAGAGAAAGGAACAATCACCGTTACACACCAATCCATTTCTTCAGGTATGCAGTCGAAGTTTCCAAAGATAGCAGAGCTCCCGTAGGAGAACCCATAGCTTCTAAGCATAAGTTCAAAAAGAGCAGCCCTTTCCATACGAGCACGACGCTAATCATTAAATTAAGTGCTAGATTAGGAGTGGTCCGGAGCGTCCCTAAAATTTTTACAAGGACAACTTTTTGTACGCGCTCTAACTTCTTATCTAATTACGAATTGTTGTAAATTCCAACTGACAATGACACAGTTGGCTTTATATGGGTTGTTTACAGCCAGTAAACAACTTTGGCCGAGAGAGGGCCCCATCAATTTTTTAAGGCGCTTTTAGAGCAATACAGAGATATTGATTCTTTTTATTTTCTCTTCCATGTTCGGAATGTTAAACCTCCTGATGAGCAGGCCCAAGCTCAGTCTTACCAGGATTAAAATTAGAATCCGCAGTTAGAGAATAAAATTGTGTCTAAGTTCATGTACCCCTGCGTGAGAACAGAAACTACCCTCTGACGGTGAGTGCCACCTTGTCAGAATAGGCAGTCTGTTCTTCACATTGCCTCCAAATGCGTCGTTGACGAAAGCCGATCAACAGATTGATTGAAGGTGCATTTCCTTGTGGATCATGTTTTCTTATCTTTCGATGGACGGAGTCGTTGCTCTACTTCGCTAGGACAGCTCTGTCGCACAGTATTCGGAGTTCATTTCAACTCCTAGCATATTCAAGGCTCTTACTATCACCTCGGGTAGAACGTTATTAAAAGCAACCTTGATATCCAGCAGACGCTCAGCTGCGAAGTCTTTATTCCTTGATAATGGGTTACTTTGCTTAAAAACCTTGGCGTGTAACAGTCTGTGGAGGACATAAATAGCACATGCTTTCATTTTTAACGGTATGTAACATAGAGGCTGCATATCACATCAAGAATACATATCGATAAGGGCACAGTTTCGAACTTCACTTGAAACGGAAATACGAATCCTAACTAGTAGGCCAACGATATTATGCGATTAGACTATAAATATGTAGATAATTTGGGCATGGATATGGATATGGATATGGATATGGATATGGATATGTCCGGGATGAGTCGCAAAGGAACATGTGCCACTATTTGTTAGCTTTCAGGAGGGTGCGGTTTCGAATTCCGTCAGAGGCAACGTGGTTATAAAATGTTAAATTATTTTTTTTTTGTGTTTCCGAAATATGAAAAAGCATCTGTGAAGTGCAGAACGCAATCGTACTCCAACGAAAAAAATTGGACTATGGAAGGACTTATGGAAGGCCGCATGGAAGTTCTTCCCAGATAAAGGAAAATGTAAGGCCTTGACAAGTGGGGCATCTCATACAAAAAATAATGAGAGGCAGAAGGGGTTGTGTCTGCCAATGGAAGGACTAGAAGTGTTTCTAGAAGGGGTATCAGGCCCTTCTTTTGCCTACTGGGCAGCGTATACTCTCTCTACATGCCAACGCAGCACATGAAGAGATTAGAGATGAGTTGGGGACTAATTGATTTCCAATAATACCCGTTTGAGACTACTTGTGATTAATTGATGCCCAATTGTACCCGATTGAAACTAATCCGGGAGTACTCTCTTTAGAGATTATTCGCACAATTTTTTGCAGGGATTGGATTTGGGTATAGATATAGATATAGGTATGGATGGAAGGCAATCCACTTCATTTAGAGGAGCGGGGCCTGTAATCTAATTGATTTGTTTTTTTTTTTTGATTTGCTTTGATTGCTTTTAAGTGGCTTAGCCCGACTTTATCCCGATCCAGAGAGTAAATAAAGCGTAATATGCTAGCCTACTGAAGCATACAGCTTAACCACTTGTGATCTCTTAATATTTCCTTCATTTCTCTTCCGAAAGCCCTCAGTGT
>JAPVRG010291298.1:10795-22542 GCA_029783565.1 Rhagoletis cerasi
GTTATCGATATTGTTATCGGCATAATAATCGATATTATTATTTATATTGCTATCGATGTAATACAAGATCTTGTTATCGATAAATTTATAGATTTTGTTGTCGGTATGTTGTATCATATACGATGTTATGGATTAAAATATAACCTCAAGCTTATAACATTAACAAGCCGATCGTTTCATTCGCAATTGATTATGACACAAGCTAGATATGTAACATAAGTTTCACTTCTACAGTGTGGCCCAGGGGCACTTACTTTTTTTTTACGAAAAGCTCATTTCATTTGCAATGTTAGCCAGATCTCTTATATTTACATTATGCTATCTCTTTAGACTTTTTTCGGGGGAAACATGTTGCGACACAATCTGTTTCCGTGAAAAAAAACACAATTTTTAAAGATATCTTTAACGAGTTTTAGCTCACGAATGAGTCACGTATTTCAGTGGCAGTCTTAAAATATACACACCAATTTTGGATTATCTTGTGAAAATAAATAGAACCGAGGTTTCTTTGCATTGAAAGTGAGACAGTCTAATGTGCATGTATTTTTTCATTCATTACCAATGTCATAATTGCATTCATTTGCTACAGATGTATCCATTCACACCACGCAACATGCCAAACTCTTATTTTTAGAATATTCACAGAATTCCAATTTGTTGATAAAACGACTCACCACAACGTTGTCGATATTTAGATACATAAGTATATTTAGTTCTAGTGAAAATGGCAAAACTTTGTCTGGAAACGAGTGATGCATCAATTGAGGTGCTACTCAGTTCGCACCTGGATACACACAATGTACACATATGTACATTAACACATACAGAAATGTGTGTGTTTTATTGGTTTTCATAACAAGACGTTTAATAACGTGATCTATGCGTCTGACCCAGTTGGAAATCAGCGCCTGAAGTGATTCAAACCGCCTACCGATCGCCTAGTTAATGCCCCCATCTTTGACTTCTATCACCTTGACCTTCAATAAACTACTTTTTTTAGGGATCGTATGTACTCAATTCAACTGTTAAGAGTCGTGTATCATGACCTTCGAGCGACGGGGCTCTCAACAGACAACAACTGATGCGACTGCGGAAAAATGGCCGGAATGGGCAACCAGACATGAGTCATAGACCTTCCACCATGACAATGCTCGGCCGCATGACGCATAAGTGGTAAAAACTTGTCTCGATGGTACCGGATGGGAAGTCCTAACCCACCTGCCTTATAGCCCAAACCTTGCACCGTCAGACTACCATTTCTTCCGGTCGATGCAGAACGCCCTTACGGGTGTACGCTTCACTTCAGTTGAAGGTATCAAAAATTGGCATGATACTTTGTTGGTCTGCAAAAACGAGCAGTTTTATTTGCGCGGAATCCATGCATTGCGATGGGCAATAGCTTTAGCTTCAAAATCGAGAACAACTTTTTTAAAACTGAATTGTATACCCAATAATTTCTTGCCTTCTTGTGTAAAACTTAGCAGATACAAATATACTGCAGTTTTTCCTGCAGGGCTCATTTTGGCATTGTTTACCTTTGCGGTTATATTTTTCCTGAAAACCCCGCTTAAGCCATCGGAAATTATTTAAAACCACAAACACTTAACATTACGAAAAATATTTTGCTTATGAAGGTACAATTTAGAGAAATTACTACATAATTGATTGCAAGTGAACTAAGCAGAGGACACAGCAAGCGGAATAAAGCATTTTTATGAGGTGTTAAGATTATGAAGTTTTACATTTTATATTCTAACTCCTTGAATACATGCAGCAGGGCACATTGTGGCTATTTAGAACGATTGTGAAAAAGAGAAACTGGTATCATAGCGGAATATGGAATCTCTCAGTGCACAATTACACCTGACCCAGTACCCACAGGATGATATCTGCAGCATTATTAGCAATACTTGCGCCCCCTACTTCGGTACACAGACGGCTCAAAACCACTCAAAGGCAAAGGGGTGCTGGCACGTTTGAACCAAGCTCAAAGATCTCAGTTGCTTTGGGTAAGCTCCGAAGTACTCGCATATTCCAAACGGAGGTACACAACATTAGTCTGTGTGCAGAGATCAATCTTTAGAGAAAGTATCGCAATGTCGAATTCAAGTCTTCATTGGTGGTTTTCGAGTACGTGGAAAGACTTAGCGGAAAACAACAGGATATTTCCTCTCGATAACGAAGAGACAGACATGCTTGCCATGAAGGCTGGAGCAAAAACACCAATAGCTACCGGACCCTTTTTTGCAATAAGAACACACACTCTCAGAAAAAGCTTGGTGGACGAGAAAGAACAAGTAGAGAACAGCACTGGAAGCAAGTCTCTGGACAGTGCTAGGCAATCGAGCTATTGGAGGAATACAATAGGAAAGAGATATGACAAGCTTATTTACCTCCCAAACAATTAATTAAAAATTTTAGCAGGTATCTTAACAAGTAATTTCAGATTAGTAAGTCGATATCTGGTCGAATGATTCATGCCGTTTTTGTGACAATGCAGCTGAAGCGTTTAAGAACTTACTCTTCAAATATGATGCAGTGTCGAGGAGACGAGAGAGTACCTTGGGTCATTAAACCCGCAGCCGAGTTATATATACTCGATGTCACTAAGCGACATAGTTATTGGATTTCCTAAGGGAGTTAGGACTGACCGAGGTATTGTAAAGAGCAAAAGGGAGCAATAGATCTGCTAGTTGTAGTGCATTCCTCAATAAATATCAACCTAAGTATCTATTTCATCATATTTATTAATTTATTTATTGATATAATTTTACATATCGGTATTAATCGTTGCCAATATATTTACATATTTCTAATGGAATTTTCGATATAATTCTTAATATTTGATATGGAAATCATCATAGATATCGATTTTAATACATACTAGTTATCATTATTGCTAGCTTTCAATAATTTTCCTATGCATATTATAATAAAATTATCGATATATCATTCATACTTGATACAAATATTAATTCAGTTTTCTTTTTCTTCTTTGTAATACATCCCTGCAGTGAAAAATTATCAATTGATAAAAATAACCAACTTTTAGTTAGCTTTTTTGCCAGATTTCGATAAATACCTCACTTTTAATTAGCTGCGACAAAACCAACTTAAAATGAGTTGTAAAGTCATGCAGGAGTCATGCAGACGTAATCAGAAGTTTATTTTCTTTAAACAAGTTTTTTATTTTAATATCCTCATACAAAAAATACTTTGAATACACCTTTTTCCTGCACTTCACAGATGCTTTTTCGAATTCAGGACAAATAAAAAGAAGATCGAAATTTTATATTTATATTATAATTATCTAATGCAGAGGTATCCAGGACTGACTTTTTTGCGGCCATCGCCCCACAAAAGTAGTTAGCTTTTTTCGAACAAAATATACAGTTAATAGTTAGCACAATTGTTCACGTAAACAGACTAAAGTTAGATATAAGCTAACGTCACACCCTGCAGGGATAGGCACCTCGTTATGGTACTCATTTCCGTTAAATTTTTTTTGTGTAGAAAATTTTCTACGTCCCATTCGTATCATTATCGATACAGTAACGCATTTAATTTTTGTTGCATATTAGTTGTTGCTATCGATATTTGCCAAAAAATAGTTTTTTTTTACCGATAAATTAAATAAAGCGATAAATTGTAAAATATTGCTTTGAGCTTTAAATTTCAATCAAAAGTAAATTTTACTTCAGTACCATCAACGATATCTTATAAAAACGGTTTAATTTAAAATAAAAATATTAAGTAGGGATAAAAAAAAAATTTATTTTTCAATCGCTTGGAACCAAAAGAAATAAGATTGAAATGAAAGAGAGTAAATAGATCTCATTTGAATGTACATTTTTTAAGTACCTAAGTAAGTATGTGCAAATACATGTATATAAATAAATATATACATCTCAAATTTTATAAAAGTAAGATATTCTGCTTCTCACTTAAAACCCCTCTACCCAAAACGATCACCCTTTTATCACCAAAGCAAAGACGCACTTTTGCTGTAAGCACTTAAATAATTATTACTTATTTACGTATGAACATTTATTGGCGGTTATGTGTGTACATATATTGTATTTGTTCAGTTGATTTTTCGTGTGAAATTAATTAAGTCAGCTCAAATTTCGTCGAACAATTAATTCAAAATGAATGAGTCTGCATCAAGACGAACTCAACACCTGAATGCTTCAAATAACTTAAAATAAAGCAGACATTTATGGTTGTGTAGGCAAACAAAAAAAAAAATGCTGTAAAAAAACAAATGATAAAAACAAGTGATAATCTTGATTGGGATTACCCAAGGAAACCACAAGAAAGAAAAGCAAATAAGAAATGTATGCACATACATATATAAAACAAGTTTTGAAGCTTAAAAATACATTTAAGTAAATGTATCTCTGGGTCAAATTTTAGGAATATGTCACTTAAATCACTTAAGTCACTTAAGATCAGCTGATGTTCCATGCGTTTAATGCTGTGAATACTCGTGTGTATGTGAGTGCAAATAAATGTGAGTGCATATTCATGAGTGCAAGTATATGTGAGTACATGATCCCTTTTCAGTACATCATTTCCTTTGTGCATTCCAGTCTTGTGACATCATTTTTAATTCCTGCGCACTTATCAACGACGTCATAATTGTTCATTTTTTAGATACTAAGTGTTTTCATGTGCGTGAGTGTGTGAATATTAATTGATTTATTTGTATTCCTAACATGCTTTCAATCATTGTCTCAACTGAGTAGCGTTTTGGTGGCTTATGTAAGTTATTAGTCATACTCTTTCGGGGTTTTTTGGAGTTCGTTAAATACATACATATGTATGTATGTATGTATAAACACCTTGTGGATACAAACATTTTTACGTATTTATGTATCACTTTCAAGGAATGTAAGTTAAATTTGAATTCCGTCATAAAGACAACCAACGTTGAGCTGTTGGAGTTCAATTGAATGATCTGCCTGAGACCAGCGTCCATTAGACGTATAAGTTTAGCGGGTACTGGGGTTTCGATCTCTAGCCAGAATGATCCTGATAGACAATTTATTGAGACCATCTACGGCTACAAAAGACTTTAGTGATAACTTGGTGTCTGGAGACTGCAGATTATATAAAACAGTTTATCCGTTTTTTCGCGTCATTTGCTAGTTTGGGCTTGTGCAACTTAAGTTCAGATGTATCAAAAACAAACGAGCTGCAATCTTTATATATTGATAGATTTAAATCATTAGGAAACCTTTAAAATATCCTCGCAAAAAAAAACTGAATGGCACGAAACAAAATCGACTATGAAGAAAGTTAGTTAAACTTCGCGCCGTAACTAAGTTCCTCACAAAGCAAGGAAAAACCAAGCAGGTTATTATGACAGCAGATTCATCAGTTTCCGTGTATACTTGCCAAGGAAAATCAACTATATATTCATAAATGGCATTCAATCTATTCAATCAAAAGAGGACGATCAAGCGCTCAGGACAGCCGACGTCCACGGATATTGTTGGAAAAGACGTAGGACTTGCTCTTGAAGGTGCATGTTTGGAACAGAAACGTGTGGCAAAAATGGTTACAATATAATCGACGGCCGAAGCAGCTCCAACCCAACAAACAAAAAACTTAGGAATTTGGCCCATATAACAATAAAATAATCGACTACAGTTTTGAGCCACCATCAAGGTCATCTTGGTATGTCTAAGTAGAGCGCAAGATGGATGCTTAGAATATTTAGAGCACGAGTTTTTGAATCTAGCTACGCATCGAGAACAGGGAAGAATTTATGTTCAGGACTTAAGATGCAACTTGAGTCTACTACTATTAGCCCCAGTCAGAGCAGTATACTTTGCCGTGGCACAAGAAAGCTACAGAGCCGCCTAAGTTTCAGAGGGATTTGGAGAGTGAAAAGTTTCAAATAGCAGGCTACTCTTTTAAAAGGCCAAACGATTTAAGTAGAGGAAAAAATAAGTAGAAAATGAACTCCGATTGCGCCTATTTTTTTAAGACAATGCGATTATTATTTGCTTCCAAAAATGAAAGAAAACATTCGAGGGAAAAGGTTGTTGATGCTGAGAAAATTAAGTCGCCTTTTTCTGGCTATTTTGACAAAGTATTTTTCAAGGTTTAGATAAATTATGAAAACTTTACTTAACGAGCTCGAGGCTGCGCAATCACATAGATAAAACTCAAATTTTCGTCTATTAAATAAACTTTGTGAACGATCTGAGAAATAAAGTATACTTAAAGAAGAACATATCGTCAAGAAAAAATGATTTCATAATTTATTTAAATTTCTTTTCCGTAACTTCGACCCATAGGCACGGTCCGAAAATAACCGTTGAATATCACGATTTTGGTTTTCAGATCATTTCAAAATCGTTATTTTTTGATTTTTCCTTTTTCGATCAAGAATAATCGTTAAATTTGATTTTATATTTTTTCGATCAAGAAATAATCGTTGTTTTGGATTTAATTTTTTTTAACGGAGACTACTTTTTTATGGCCGATTTAAATACTTTTTTATCGAAAAAATAAGAATCAAAAATAACGATTGTTGTTTGGTCGAAAAAATATGAATCCAAATTTAACCATTATTCATGATCGAAAAAATAAAAATCACATAATAACGATTAAATTTGATCTAAAAATAGAAATCAAATTTCAACGGTTAAATCATAGTTTTTATTGTAAAGATCATAACCGTTACGGTCCCTGCTCATAGATAAGGCAAGTGGGATGGTCTCACAAAATTCACTTGGAAGTGGCGTCGAAGGGAGTTTTAACCAAATCCTATCTTATACGCCCAGAAATCAGCAACATCTTTGATACTTTAACAAAGTTTGTCTACCTTCAAAATGTTTCCTGTTTGGACTTACTGGATATTCCAAATTTATTCAGTGGCAGTGTTGGGCAGTTTCGATACCAAAAGTATTCAAAACTCGATTCTCAAAGAATGGGCACTACTGAAATGTTGCAAGTATGTGTGTATTTAAAGAAAGTACGCAGTATTTTCAAAAATACCCAATCCTTAAAAGTATCGATACCGACAGCACAAATCCTCAAGGCTTTCAACAATACCCTGCATTCCATAAGCTTTCTTCTTCCGGATTGGCGCTGTAGATTTATCTTTTATGTAACCGCCTAATCGATTCTGGCCGAGTCCAACAAAGTACGGCAGTCGTTTCTCTTCTGTACCAACTGACGCCAATTGGAAATGCCAAGTGAAGCTAAGTTCTTCTCCACCTGGCCTTTTCATCGCAGAGGCAGCCTTCCTCTTCTTCTGTTACCAGCGCCGCGACCTTTAATTTAAGAAAAATTCATACTAGAAGCTCTTCATTAAAATTAATAACTCCTTAGATATCCCTTTAACTGCAGTTCAAATATATCCGTTCTCAAAACTCCTTTCAATCCGAATAGTTCATACATAAGGCTACGGAAGACGAAGACTACAATACTTGAAGAGTTCCGACTTGAATCAGACATTAACTCGAAATTATTTGTTATGAGATATTTTCAAAGTTTACCTGATTTTTAAGTAAGATAAGTTTGTAATTAGTAAACTTACTATTCGATTCTGTTTATCCTGCTTCTAAGGATATGAGACTTTTCGTAGAGATGGAAGACGTCAAATATTGCAAGTAATAGAGGTGAGTGAAAGCGAATTGAAGATTTGAAAAAGGAATTTTTAAACTGGCTGAAGACCACACAGTTGACTTACCACCTGGTCAAAGTGACTATATACGATACGCTTACGAAAACAGAGCACTCCAGTTGGCTAACGAAATCTTTACTTGAATGCATTTGACATGAGTAAAAGCGACGAACGGCTGCTTTTCTTCAGCCAAATGCACTATCCCACAATAATAAAAAAAATAAAAAAAAAATTAGCACAGGCATTTCGAGTAAATGAAAAAACCAATGAAATAATGAAAGTGATTGTATGCACACTTCGATAGCAAACACGCCAAAATACTTCTAATGAATGAGTGCAATTTGAGTATTTAATTTGCGCTTCGTTCCCAAGAAAATTAACTGCAATGAGCCCATATACGTATTTTTGTGTGTAAAAGTGCTAAATGAGAGAGCATTCACATAAATCGTTTTTAGTACGATTTGTGATTTGTTATTGCCAACGAGTGTGAGTGTCTCGTAAAGTTCTCTACACAAAAAGTTTATTGAAAGGTCTTAAAAATTAAACGATTTAGGCTTGAATAAATGCAATAAAAAACGTGTACGTACATCAGTTGTAAAATAAAATAACGCATTAGTGTGAGCCGGTTTGTTGCATTTTAATTGTTTTTATTATTTTTTGCTTTCTAGTAAACGATGAAAAATCATTAAATGCTCACATTTGCACGTAAATTGCGCAAATAAAATTTCGCAATAGAGTGACAGTGTGTATTAATAATGGTAAATATTAAATAATCCATTACTATAAATATTGAATCATGCCCGCGGCTAATAGTGGCATGCTTGCCATATATGGATTGATTTTAATTAGTCCAGTTTCATTTATGGCCAACTCTCATTTTTGCATGACCAATTTGGGCTTGTAAGCGCAAAAACAAACTGCTAGATTTATTTGTTATTATTTATCGTTATTTTTTTGGACACACTGTAATTGGCGCACGCTTAATAGTTAGCACCGAAAAATAGCATGAAAAAAATAATACAGTTTTTGATTTGTTATCGGATTTTGAGTTTTCAAATGCTGCTTAGATGGAAAATACATATATAGCTGAAAGCGGTGATCTCTCACCAGCATGTGCCGATTTGTCAGTTTATTAAATCCAGAATACACTGCACGCACAATGCTGTGAAATTTCTTTCCGGCATCCGAAACTAAAAAAAAGTTTTCACGAGAGGGCTCAGCAATTTAAATGAGAGGAGGTAAAACAATTTGCAAATCATGGATTCTTTTGGCACTGTGAGAGAATATCGTATACATATATACTCTAGGGTGGATAAAAAAAAATCAAGTATTTTTTTTTTTTGGATCCGACACACGAAACTAGTTCCTAGGTACCTCTAGAAAGTACTTACCAAATCTGAGCTCTTAATATTAACGGGAAGAATATGCTCATCGTAGTTTTCCATTTTCAAATTAGTCTCATATAAAAATGGTCATATCTTATCACCAACAGATCGTTAAACCAGTTGCATCGTCAATATTTATAGGAAATTGAACGCTCTACGAAAATGGTGTTCTATACTCTTTTCATTAATCTAACCATTTAAAAGGTATTCAAGGTCAAACATTGAAGTATTTTAAGGAAAATGACTTTTTGTTTTGAATTTTTGTAACTTACTAAAAAATAATTATTGACAAATGAGTTTCAATTATTTCTATAGGAAATTGAACGCTCTGAAGGATTACATCACAAACCATATTGTATTTAATGAAATATTAAAACATCATGAAACACTCCCTCAGGGGGGTTCCTTGAGTTGCGGGATTGATCCTGTGGCAAATCAATGCCCGTAACTGAAGGGATCACGGGTGTGACAACCCCTACAAGAACAGTGATAGTCATTTGAGAGATCATATGAGTTACAAAGCTGATAAAAATCTCTGTCATTGCCTTGGAGCAAGTTTCTATCACATTATAAAGGGCAGTGTGAAAAATTTGACGGAAACATTTGTATACGTGTGATACTGCAACGGTGGCCAGTCCGGAGTGGTGTCTACTCAACTGGTGGATGTTTCGGCATCACAGTCTGGCCAGAGTACTCAATCTGGTACGACGGGGGAACAGGGGCCCCCATAGCATCCTATATTTGCTATGGCCTGTTCCTTTTGGGTACGGCCCATCGGGGAGTATCGTGGTGGCTGTGGTTTCGAAACCCAAATGCGGGGAGAGTGGCTTGTCTTCTCAATGTGGAGTTGCATAGCAACCGGGTGCCGCACCCAGAGTACGGAAGAGGTTTTTAAATCGGCCTCGTACCCAACCAAGGTAGTGAATTGTGTACACCCACACTACTAATTGATCCGTGTGCTTTTTAGCACCGTGGGGTGAAGCTTTTCATAAGCAGGTACTCACGTAAAAAATCAGACTTCAATTACTCCCAACACATATAGGCCTACAATTTCCCTCGTTTTGATGCCCCACTCCTCTTTCAACCAGACGAACAACGAATCTGTTATGACGGAATCAAGTGCCTTTATCGCAGCTTGAGTGACCGTGTAGATATAAATTTGATTTGTTGTGACAGCCTGTAGACGTGGGTTTCTTGTATAGATGTTTGTTCTGCTTGAAAGACACTGAAATGGTCAGGGAGACGAAATGGCGCCACCATTTCTGTTGCTCAACGTATATTACTCCATATAATCTGTTAACTAGCTTTGAGCTATTCGTACAGAGCCAAATCGATAGCATCTATTACCTTGTTTATACCGACACATAAAGCGCTTTGACTCAGTTCGCAGTGATTCAAAACGGGTGCATAAACCAAATTTCAATACACTTTTGAATTTCAAAGCGCATTGAAATTGGTTTATGCATCCGTTTTGAATCACTGCGAACTGAGTCAAAGCGCGGTATAAACATGGTATATGTATGAGTAAGATATTTGGTAATTGATAATTAACTCCCTACGGCTCTAATATCAATGCCTAGGCCTATGCGGATGATGTGGCCTGCCTGATTATATGCCCTTCTCTCTCAGTTGTTTTGTCTAATGAGAATGGGCTGTCCGCTAACCCATTCGAAACTAGTGGTGTGCTCATCACTAGAGGTGCTTAGAAGGTTAAACGGTTTTTTCTCCTCATCCTTAAGGGAGTTGATATTCAGTTGGTAAACTTTTATGGATATCTCACCATTATCAGCTATGTTTCTGTGGGGTGCTGGCGCAGACTCTCAATCAATAGGGTGGAAAATCTGCCTACCAAACTTCCAACAACGAACGCAGTGGGCTGTACGTGAGCATTCCCCACAATAACTGGGGCTGCTTTGAATGCAGGGAAGGCCCTTAAGTTCACTTGGAGGCTTAAAAGGTATGATACATTGTGGTGAGAAGCGGAAACTGCTTGAGATAGAGATTTAAACTTTAATGCCTTTTCAATGTCACAGGATAGTACGCCACCATTGCCTTTGCTGAAGTGATAAGTGAGGTAGTAGTAGTGACAGCCAAGCTGCACTATAGGCATTGGCCAGCCCTCTAACTGTAGCAAGCACTCAATGGTACTGGCTTTAGATGTTTCAAATTTTGGCAGCAAGTTCAATTACAAATGCCAACTTGAACAAGGTTCACTATGGCATACATATTTATCATACATACATACATACATATGTATGTACAAACGTATCATATGGAATTTCATGGTAATTTAATATGATAAAATACTTTTGTGAATTCTTATCTAATCAATCTCAGGGATGAGTTGGTAAAATCAATATGCGTCATCACTATTTTGGTGAGATAACATATTTATACATACATACATGCGTAAATTTGTACTTAGATATAAATAACTGACTACCGAAATTACGGAAGCCATTAAAATGAAATAGTGGTAAATGTAGTCATTCTGGCATGCCATACTTATGGTTATTATATATAATTGTAAGCATATCGGTTATAAATATCGTGCTTTTAATTTGTTGATAATTGGTTTTACGAGTATCATCGTTATCAGTTCACTTTACTTCCAATCAGTTAAATAAATCTTGAGGACCGGACTATGAACGGATGTTGTCATTGATGATATTGACGTATTTTCACACCTCCGTAATGAGTTTGCGATTAATTTAGCCCAG
>JAPVRG010291324.1:0-20897 GCA_029783565.1 Rhagoletis cerasi
AACAGCTTATCCAAATTAAACAAATTTGGTATCAAAGGAAAGAAGGCGAAAATAGCTTTACAACTAAATGAGGAAAGCCACCTATTGAAACATATTGCAACAAAAAATGTTATTTAATTACCATAGAACAAACCCTGGGTCAGGTATATGACAATATTTTGTATTAAATAATAATAAAAGTATATATAAATGCAGGTGGTAACCTTCGTTCGTTATGTCTTTTTAAAAGCTATTTAAGTCCCCTTTCATTTGATACCAAATTTGTTTAATTTGGATAAGCGGTTTATTTATTACCCGGAAATGACTTTTATTTCGGACTTAAAAAATAGCTGGCCAAGTTTAACTGTTGGAATGAATAACTGCTATTTTCGGTCCCTGGAAATAAGTTCAAATTTAGCATTTTTCAGATTTGTATTTATTTCATTGTATAAATGCTGTATTAAAAGAAATTCAAAAATAAAAAACTTTAGGTATTAATGCTTATGGGCCCAGAAAACATGCTGTTTCGACGGGGTCTAACCAGAGGGAGAGAGGTGTTAGCTGAGTTGGATTAAGTGGGCATGTGAAGAGGTGGTTGGTGTCGTGGCGGGAATCTCCACATGCTGGACAATCGTTGGGAACATCGGGGTCGAGTCTGGATTGGTAGGAGTTGCATCGTCTACAATGTCCAGACCGTAATCGGGCGAAAGTTATCGTGTTTTTCTGTGCTTCTGCCCAAGCTTTGGCACAAGTGACAAAATTATCTACTACTGGAAGTCTTCCCGTTTGTTTATTTACTTTGCTTGAAAGATCTGGATCCGCTTGGATTTTCAGCAATTTCAAACAAAATATAAGAAAAAATGCGCAAAAGCCATACAAGTTATATGAAGGTACGCGTCGTTAGGTCGCGTGCTACGTTATACTTAGGCCTAAAAAAATTTACGCGTACATATATTTTAATATGAAAACTAGTAACAGGAAGCCACATATTATAATTCAGTCTTTAATTAATCGTTTTTCAAATATTTTGTTACATTTCGCAGATTTCTGCATTTTTTTAGATGCAGTCGGAAACCAGCTAGATTTGTTGTCGCGTGCTATAGCCCATATTTATTGTTAATTTATTGGAAACATCAGTCCGACAGAATTTACTTTTTTAGTAAATGTAACGCTACTAATGTACTATCCAACAGTCGAAATAAGAAAAAAATGTATGTTTGCTTACATTGTACCCGGGTACCTTGTCGCTTATTTATTCCCAGACATAATTCATACAATATTTTATTTTTTGAAAACAACTCATTAATCGCAGCGATCTGCAAGGTTTACATTTTTGGTGAGTGAAAATATTTGGAGAGGGGGCGTTTCTGAACCCAGGCGTAAGTGTTCACAATCAATAAATCTGGACCCGAGAATGGCTTTTAGGCATCTATAAAACTATTTTAAACAAATTCGGAACGCATACCAAGCTTTGTGGCTGATACGTAAAAATTTACGCCCCACGAAGCCTGGATAGTCCTCAGCGTTCCTATGAACTACCCAAAGGATATGCAAAAGAGCTTCTTAGAAGGTTAGAAGGCTCCCAGGTTTTTACCAATTGCGTGAGTCAAAGGGCTTCCCAAGAGGTTCATGAAACTGTCTTGAGTAGTTTCTGAGCGCAGGCAGTGGGAGGTTGTGGCCATAAGTAAAGAAAATAAGGTTTCAGTAAAATCAATTTTTTATAGCAGTTTACAGAGAGTTAATATTCATTATGCCAGCAATCACATCTGAATTTATATGAATCTTTAAATTAAAAATTATAAAAAAAAAATATTCCGATAATTGTTTTAAATAAATTGAACCAGCATTTGCCTCATCAAACTCCGTAGCCAGTTATGGAATTCACTTGCACCTTTGGTTTCAATATTTTTCACCCACTTGACTAAAAGTGCATTTTTGTAAACATATTAATTATGCCACTTTTGGCATTATCCTTCAATATTTCCGTATGTTATTAAATGCTGAAGTACACTTTTTGAATTATCTAGCGAATTTTCGCATTAACAGACCGGTCAAAATGGCCAGAAATTTTAAATCTACTTCAAACAGAGGCAACCCTTTTAAAACAGACTGGGTTAAGGAGTTTTACAAAGTCTTAATACTCATAATGAGATTTACATTTGAAGTAGTTGCTATTTTAAGAGTTATGAGAACCAAAAGTATCCTTTCAAGTTACCAAGCTTCACGTGGGTAAAGTTTTACATAACATCTTGGCTTCCGTTATAGATATTTATTTATCTCAACTTTTCTCATGTTGAAAGATAGAATCAATCATGATTGCAAAACAAAAAGAAGACATGTTGCTTTATAAATAAACTATATACAAATAAATTGCATTACACGAGAATTTTGTTCAGCACCCGAGTTGCTACTGATATCAAGCATTTAAATACCTGCCATTCTGTAATTTTTATCTATTCAAGATTTTCAGTTTACTGTTGGTGGGAGAAATGGCTCCAATCATTACACCAGCGACTTAGTTAATACCCCTACTAATGCTTCCAACCAGGTAAGTCGCTTCTAAGTTGTTTGTGCGATGGCCGTCGGTTAATCTGAGCAAATAACTATTCTTTTCCATGTTATTTATGTCAATGTCATTCAAGACAAGCCGTTAACCGAGCACCAAAGCAGTCAGTTTAAGCGATAGTTCAACAGAAAAGTCAGCATCAGCGGGATAACGGTATTTTCAAGCATTTGCAAGACGATGCGAATACGTAGATATTGCACATACCCAGTCGGCAAAATTAGAGAAAAAGGCCTTAGAGGAGACCTGATCTTTTAAAGAGATAGGCATTCCGTGTTC
Source organism: Rhagoletis cerasi (assembly GCA_029783565.1). Taxonomy (NCBI): domain Eukaryota; kingdom Metazoa; phylum Arthropoda; class Insecta; order Diptera; family Tephritidae; genus Rhagoletis; species Rhagoletis cerasi. Next base: position 2,822 of record JAPVRG010291324.1, read on the forward strand.
GATTCCTTACTTCTTTAGATTTTTTATAGAATGACCAAAATGACAAAACCTTCTGATTCAGCTTCCCTTAGAAGCAGAAAATTTTAATAAAATAACAATGACACAGTAAAAATATAAATGTGCTCCAGACATACACCGACACCGTTGCTTTGGGATGGCAGCCTTGGAATGGCAGCGCTTGCGGAAGATCTTCTAATACAGCTTCAAAAAAGGTCTCATTTAAAACGGCCTGCCTGAAAGTATTTCCTCAGTTTGTCGACTGGGTAGTTGTGTACATATATGTATGTACATATACAAAATTCATGCATACAAATTTGCTTAGCAATTTCATGTTACGTATACGCCATGGCGTGTTAGGAGAAGATGCTCGTGTACTCATGTGATTTGTACACACTTAATGCATGTACGTGTTGGTTTTATAACCTTGTGAAAGATCTTACAACGTGTACAAACTTAAGCTTAAAAACATACTTATCTTTTTCCAAAGTGATTTACAAATCCTTCTTCACTAGTTGGTTTTATGCACACATACATTCTTATCACACCCACTTGGTGTTGAGTCAAGCGCTTGTGACTTGGTTCTTCTTTAATCACTTGACTTTGCTTTCCACTCCACCACTTCTCAAGCTTATTGAAATGGAATTAAATTTGTTAGTTATTATATTTGAGCTGGCGGCGCAATAAATTCAGGTATTAATGACTGGTGTCGTCAAATGCGTACCCGGCCATTTTTCTTCCTTGATAGCAGACTCATTCATTGATTCTTCACTACTCATTGGCGGTGAAATATTTACACTCTTTATTATACGAGTATAATTGGGTTTGTAAAGTGCTTTCGCAACGTACAATGCGCGATAAACGTTTGCCAATGGCTTTCCCTCTTGGCTTCCTTCGCAATATCGGATTTCGTTTAGAATTGCGTAATTTACGAGCCACTAAATCATAGCATTGAATGGTAGACAGCAAAAAAAGCATATGATTACAGTTATGAATTATTGAGAAATTAAAGAGCTTTTTCTATTGAAAGTGTACTTTACTTAAATTGTAAAAATGGAGCAAAATATCGTATTAACTTCCCACCTATTAAAATCATTTTGTGTTTCTTTAGATAACATTACGTTACTACTTAGTAAGGCCACGCCAATTGATTCTTGATAATTTCACCAAAACACGGATTTTTTAAAATAGTACATTGTCAAGAAAATGTAAACCATGACTGAAACTCTTTTCAAGTGAACTGTATCATTTTCTTCTACTAGGCTTGGCCAATATATAGCCAAAGCGCTCTTCATCATGGGAGAGTATTTTTTAGCTGCTTGCTATTGATTGCATGGTGTTTTCAGAAACAAAATTAAAAGTTTTTAGTTTGACGTGATAGAATAAGGAAGTATGTAGGCTTTTTTAATTCCTTTACAACGGTATATCACTTCTAGAAATCGGACATCAAATAAAGAAGTTATAGAATTTTTGCTTTCATCTGGCACCAATATTGTTATGGCCTTATTCATATAAAATAATATAGATTTAAACAATTCTATAAGGCGATAGTTTCATACAAATTTTCGATTTATAAAGCAGGTAAAGCTTTCCTTATTTATTATGAACTTAGTTGTTATTCTACATTGTACTGGATTTTTTAAATGAATTATTTGAATGAATTTGAACTAATCATATTTTTGAATTTTCAAAGTTCTTGAAAAAAATCCTGACGTCAAAGAGAAAAAATAAAAACGCAGTTTTACTACATTTGGCCCTTCGTTTCGTGAGCATTGTTGATTGTTTTGTGTGTTTTGAAACTTCTTGGTCGGACTTGTCGCACTTTGAAATCATCAAAATTGAAAGTCATAACGTAGGTAGCATTCAATTTTAAGAGCAATTTCATTATCAAGATGTTGTCTTCAGGAAAACAACTAAACTAACTAGCTTACGAAGACCACTGTCCATTGTTAATTCCATTGTATTGCATTGTAAAAAAACTTTTAAGCCAGAAGCTTTGTAATATTTTTTTTCCAACGAAATTCGCTAGTCAATGCTAAACAGCTGATCAAAATTGGAAGCAAAATTTAAAGTCACATGCAAGGAAAAATTGAAAGCCAGTTTACCCAGCCAATCAGCAGCAGAGTCCTGAAGGTGCACAATTGGGACTCTCTGTGCGGTGCGGTTATCCTCCTAGGGAGGATCCGAAATGAGTTCCTTGTCCGCCGGAGAAAAAGACCTTCTCAACATATATGAGAAAAGTGTGTCTATAGAGCTCCTATAATGAGTGATTTCGGAGTCCCAGAAAGCTCACTCAGTTAACCCGCAAAGACTCGGTGCGGACTTCTCTATTCGCCTATGATTTTTTGATAAGGACTCCTTAAATCATCCGAAGATAAGCTAGATGGAGTGATTTGGGATTGCTTTCGTGCTCCGATGGCCGCTGTGGTGTAGTGGTAAGCAGTACGCGCTTCCACTCCGCCAGGCCTGGGTTCAAGCTCTGGTCAAAGCAACATCGCAAAAAAATTATAAAAAAAGGTTTTTTCTTAACAGCGGTCGCCCCTCGGCAGGCAATGGCAAACCTCCGAGTGTTTTTGTGCCATGAAAAAGCTTCTCATAAAAATACAATCATCATACAACATCAAGGCGCACGCCACAAATCGGAGGAGAAGCTCGGCCAAACACTAGCATATGTGTAAGCGCCAATATATTATTATAATTATTTGTGCTCCGATAATGGCCCGAAGAGGAAGCTTTAAGGATTCTCAAAATGCTCCTTATTTTATTTATAATTAATCAGTATTACGATTTTTTCATTTTTTCTTTTTATTGAAAAAAATATATTAAATTACAAAAAATTGTTTTACATAATATTTTGTACAAAAACAAATTAGGACAGGAAAATAATGACATTACCAAAAACTATTATTTAATCTCTTTTAAATGATGTTTCTTTGAGGTTCGGAGCCACCTTGCTCTCGCTCGATAAAATTCTTTGTCGAAGCTAAAAAAAATATTGTATTATATCCTGCTGAAAAGTTCAAAGGTTATCCAATCGAGATTGATCCCTATTTGGCAAGCCTAACTGATTTGCGACGTTTCGCTACTAAATATATGAACATCAAAGAGTTAAGTAGATGAGTTTATTTATAGCTAACAAGCTCACAACAAATGCTTACCCATCACATTTAACGGAATTCCAAAGCATTTTGCCTTTTGTTTATGTAGCAAGTCTCGCTTTTTGAGTGATGCCTTTTCTATAAAGCTTAGTGAAACCGCAAACCGAGCAGCACCAAATTTTCAATCTAAGCGCCTTTAAAACACACAAAAGATTACTTTTCGAAGTCCGAAATGCTGAACTTTCAAGTGAACTCTAACTGAGTTCACAAAGTTGTGGGCGGACGCGAGCGATCATTAATTCAACGTTTTTTCGCAGCTCTAACTCTATGCTGGTAATTTATAAACTTTTCGCAATTTACAATGGCAAGATATTAACATTTAGGCGAAGGGCGGCCCGCTTACAACCACAGCGTTTTTTACAAACGAAAAAAGGCAAAGCTTGAAAAGCAGTCGCGGTTTGTGCACAAAAAATGGAGTGAAAATTGAGAAAGATTTGGGTAAAAGCGCAAGCACAATACGTCAAATATCAAAGTAATTTAAAGCAAAGCCAAAAAAAGTTCATTAAAATCAAAAATGAGAAAATTCTTTGTAGCCGTTTTTTTGTAAACAAATAAAAGCAGCGGTGGTGAAAACGCGCAATAATAATAAAAAAAATAATGCAAAGTACTTTGCCGTTTAAACTAAAATGAAAATATTGCTTTTATTATTACTTTAGTTAAAAACTTTTTATTATGCAATTTTCAAATGTTTAGTATTTTTTGCTGTTTGTTGTCTACCCACCACCACCGCAGCATCGTTCACTGAACCCGAAAAGTGAAGCGACCGACGTTTTGGTATTTGCGGCCGCTCAACTTTTACGAAACCTCATTACAGTAATGTTGTTATTAGTTTCGCATAATATTTACAAATGAATTTCAAACTACATTCATTCTAAGCGGCTTAAATCTACCGCATACAGGATGAAACAAAGCCTAACAAATCTTGGCAACAAAGTCGATATTTAACACAAATCTTCCACCGTTTTAACTTAAAGCACATCTGTAAATATTAGGGAAGGAGATTAAAGTCGCTTGTTTTCAACTGGTTAAATACTATAATTTTATAATAACTACATTTAATTGGTTACAGTACCATTGAAAGTGAGGGTAGTAGTTAGTAAAAATTAAGGATGAATTAAATAATAGCATTAACAATCAAAACAAAAAATCCCGTTTGGCTCCGGTGGAGTGGCCGACGGTATTTTATACCGCCTTCTTGTAATGTTAATGTCAGACTTACAGTCTTGACTGTCGGCAAAAATTGCATCATTTTTGACGGATGGTTGTATTGGCCGACGTCAAACCTGCATTTAAAACTTTTGAAATTTTGACTGTCACTCAAAACTGTAAGTCTGGCATAATATTAACACGCAAAAAACCAATATGGCCGCTTACTGACAGTCAACAACAAAAATGACAAATCGAATGGCCACACTGGCAGAAATTTCAGCAAGCTGTCTTTTACAATGGTAAATTACGAAAATGTTCCGTTCTTTGTAAATGCTCTGTTTTTGTATAATTAGTAGTTGAATTTCTAAACAAGTTATGCAAAATAAATCAAGTTTAATCGAAATTGCAAAAGTTTTGGTATGCACATTTTTAGCCTATTAAATTTTATGATAATAAAGTGCGAATTTGAAGTCGCTAAAACCTCCGTTGATTTTTTTATAAAAAAAAATTTCTAACATACTTTGTATTGAAGAAAATGAACTACACCGTCAGCAAATCATTTATCAAACATCAAAGGGGATTTTTAGTGACTTCGAATTTGCACTTTATTATACTAAAACTGCAATTTCTATGAAACTTTATTTATTTTTTATTTCTGCACAAAGTTTGCAATTTAGATTTGGTTCTTATAAAATAAAGAAACAAATTTCAGAATAAAAAAATTTTACGAATATTGTAAAAAGATCACTATATGATTTTGACTGCGACTTACTTATATATTCTTTCAATTGCTCTAAAATTATCAACTTTTAAAAGTCTTTCTTCTTAATATGTGGACCCTTTTATGCTCAACAAAAATTACCTTCATTTAAATATGTTTTTTACCTTAGTTTATTTTAATTTTTGTGCGGTGAAATAATCTTTTAAGTTGAATAAAAATGTTTTTCTTTAAATTTGAAATGAGTTTTACTGTTCGGTTTTCTAAGTTCAAATACATGGTCACCGTAATCATACTATAGCCGTTTTTTTTTTTTGGATTAAATTTTTTAGATCATAAAACGTTTGAGACGGTCATAAACACGCAGTCTCCATCTTAACGGGTAAAAACGATCGACAAAATAAAAACCTTAAAAAACGATTTTTTTGTCGAACAAATAAAAATCACAAAATAACGATTAAATTTGACAGAAAAATTTAAAGTCCAAATTTAACGATTATTCCTGATTGAAAAAATAAAAATCAAAAAATAACGATTTTACAATGATCTAAAAACAAAAATCTAGTCAATTGATGGTTATTTTCGGTCCTTGGTAAAAACAAACCGGAAATGGTAAATACTCACTTCTCTAAAAGTCATGAGGCCTATAGATCCCAAAGTAAATTCCAATTCCAAGTTACTTGAAAAAAATGCGGCTAAATTGGCAGAAAAAATATGTATTAAATGACATTTTGAAATGTGTTATTTCACTGTCTGAATAATATAAGAAACAATCCAGCCCGATATAGGGAAGTGCAAGGGTCCTGGCTAGCTACATTGTGCAATAATCACATGGTCTTTAACGTTGAAAATTTTGAAAATGTAGTCGATAACATTTTATTAATCCAAAAATTAAATATTTTGTGGAATGGTTATCGTATTGAATGGAAAATTTAAACATTTGTAGGATAAGATATTAAAATAAAAGGTAAATTTTAAAATAATTACTTTATATATAATAATAATTATATATAATTCTAATTTTTCACAACTGAGCCATTGTCAAAAATCTGCTTCATAATCAAAAAGTTATATATTGAAACTACCTTCATTTTTGTATCATGGGTCCAATGATCACTTACTTACTTACTATTTGAACCAAAAAATTTAAGAATAGCGTTTATTTACGCGGCACCGAGAAGTTGGCTACTCTTTAATGGAAAAATATTATTTAGAACTAGCTGCAATACCCGGCATTGCCCGGGGACGTTCCAAAAACGATAAAGCAATAATTTAACAATTTTAATTCTTTTAAACTTCTTTTTGCTATTCTTGTTATTCACACATAGGGATTATTTTGTACTGGTGACTTATAAAGAGTAATTTTTTCTGAATGAAAGGTACCCTAAGACCCAGATAACAGGTATGAGAAAGCTTATGATGATCGGTTGAGTAATTAAGGCTTGAAAGCGTAAGATACAAATAAACTCGCTATCGCATATTAGTTAAAATTGGATAGGATATAAACTTCGCGTCTTATAGCGGTGACACATCCTTTTGTCTATACTTAACCCCACATAGTCTATAACATGCATCAAATTAAGTAAAAGATTTAACTAAGACTCATATCACCATACTAATCTTCTCACCAGTACTCTAGCAAACTACTTCCAGAGATATTTAGTATGAAAAATTAAATTTTTATGGGTTATGCAGTATGAAAAATTCAGTTTGCATGAAGGTGCCACGCCCCTTTTCCAATTACGCCCATTTTTTTACATGGGTATGCATTTGTCTTCATATCGACCCCTAATCGCCAAAATAACGTAAGCGAAATTTTTTTCAAAATTTTCTTTTTCATGCAGAAATGCTCCCAGATCATCTAGATGCATTTCTGCATCGAAAAGAAAATTTAAAAAAAAAATGGCGCTTACGTTATTTGGCGGTTACGGCTCGATATATCTCCATACCAAGTTCCAGTGGTCTAGCACAAATACTTCCCGAGGTATGCTGTTGAAAAATTCAGTTTGTATGGCAGATGCCACGCCCCCTTCCCCGATGACTCCCACTCTTCTGCATGAGTATGTGATTGTTTTTTAATGTATCTCCATACCAAATTCCAGTACTCTAGCACAAATACTTACAGAGATATGCTGTATGAAAAATTCCGTTTGTATGGGAGGAGCCACGCCCTTTGTCTATTCGAGATAAATGCTATCCTATTTTTTAAGTTGGGCAAAATGACAACAGTGTGCAAAATTTTGTGACTATCGTGAAAGCGTGAAAGCGTAACAAATAAACAAAGTCACTTTCACATTTATAATATTAGTAAGGACATCGCATTCGTTTGTAGGTCTATAATAGATCAAAATTAACAGGAACCGAAAATAATGATTATTTTCAAACTTTTAATGGAAAAAATCAAAATCTTCCAAATATCGTAGAACAGTTTGGAATATATATATACGTTTTTTCATGTCCTGTAGGAATATGATACGATTTAAAAATTTCAGAGCGATGTATATAAAAATTATAATTAAAAAAAACATTTTTAATTTTTATCAATCGCTCAGGATATGTAATCATATACGAGTATAGAGTTATATTTTTTTGATCAAAAATAAAACTAATTTTTCGATTGGTTTTTTTTCCTCTGAAATAATGATTATTTTGTAAGTTTTATTTTTTTGAGTGTGTATGTGTATATATGTATGATTTAAGAAAAAATACGGTTGATAAATTTGTTATATTTTTTGAGTGCGCATGTAAATTTTATCAAAAAAATAGAAATCAAATTTTAACGGTCAAATTATGATTTTTATTATAAAGATCATAACCGTTATGGTCCCTGCTCAGTAGAGTATTCAGTACTATTTAACCTGACAGGTAGTAATATAGTTTTACCAATTAGGAAAATCACAAGGTGTCATAGAAAGTCAACTATTATAAGCCGTTATGAAATGTATGACTATATGGCAATTTGACTATCTATGACAGCTTGACATTTTCTCAAATATATGTATGTACATATTTTATGGTATGCTGAATAATTTCGAAACAAGGGAGATCACAAGCTCCAATCCGGTTCACTAAGGTACACACAACTAACTCAAAAAGTGTGTACGTATTACGAGTAATTTAGTATAATTTACTTGCGTGTGACAATCGCGATTACATGCTTATATAAATACTCGTGCCAACACAAGAATCAGGTGCATTGCATAATAATCCTTTCATACCACATTCACTGTACGCATTGTTGAGCAAACAATACCCGGACGGGCATATTTCTGTTAGACTCCCGCACGGCTGATGTCCCTCTCGCTGAACATCAAATGATAATAAGTGACTACTCAAAACAAACAAAAGCGCTAATGTGCGTCAGTTTAAAGTGAAATTGGATATTTACACACTTAGTAGGTATGTATATTTCCCAGTCCCCATAGATTCTTATGAAAATGAGTGTGACGCAAATGGGAATTTTATAACGCTTGTAAAATTTAATTTAATCCAAGGATTAAAAATAAAATTTTAGTACTGAGAGAAAAGTGGTAACAGATTACTAAAAAATTAACTAATTAGGTAGTATTTGTTTAATTCGAAAGTAAGCGATTATTTAGATGCTGAAAAAGAGATTTGGCTGGATTGAATTTGTTAGAAGGTCAAATAAGAAATACATACTAACAAAAATTTACTGAAATGCTTACGTCGACTTCAAGTGATGAAGCGCAATCTCCAGAAACGTAAAATTGGTTTGTGGATAACAAAATTATTTTTACAATAGGAGTGAGTATCAAGAAGGTCGCCCAAAAACTGCTGCTTTTCCTAGAAGCATGATGCCGTTACCTTGGCGATAGCAAGAATTAAATACTAGCATGCAAATTTGGTTGTTAAAAACCATGTTCCCTTAAATCCTGCATAATTTAGCAACAATTTAAAAATGGCCAGTTTTAAAAATAACTTGTACAATATTGCCGCAGTTGATAAAATATTAATTTATTCGTATACCACCGAAACGGCGCGTCGGTGTGCTCTTTTGATGTTTAAAACCGAGTCCTTCACAAATAAAAATTTTGTGCACTCGTAGCTTTTCGAAAGAATTATCGTGTATTTTTTTCGGAAAAATGGTTCCCTGTCACTTTTGAAGACAAAAGAGCCCGTTAATATTAAATGATAAGCCGCAATTCAAAAAGGCAGCTTTTTCAAATATCTATATACATATATCTGGGCGAATAAATGTTTCGAGGAATGACTTTATCGCATGCATGATTCCATAAATATAAATACCCCGTATGCAGTAAGAAGAATAAAGTTCCACATCAAAGAAACAAAATTTTTTTTGTGTTCAATGAATAAAAATTGATCTTAAAAGAAAAATGACGACTTTTAAACACAAATATCAAATATTCAACTCTATATCCTAAAAAAAAGTTTGTGATTTGTTAAAACTTAACTTTCCGTAAGTCACTTCAGAACCTGTATATTTTAGATTCTTAAGTTATGGTCTTACGGAAATTGAGGGAGGTACGAGAACCAGGATTGCCAGATTTTATTTTTTGGCATTTCTTAAAAATAAATTAACGAAACTATTTTTTTCGCATAAATTGTTTTTGATATGGCATTATGGCCGGCGAACAGCTGAAAAAGAATACACAAAATAAAAATACTTTCGCTTTTGGCTTAAGTTGACGTGTTGGGTGTTTTTTTTTTTGTTCACCAGATGCGACTATTTAATTCCTATGTAGAATCGCTCGCTGATTCTGAAAATTGGGCTAATTTTTTATTCTATGGATAAGTTTTCGAGGTATTTTCAATTAACCGTTATTCAGCTAAACAGAAGAAGTGGTGCCACTTAATCACTTATAACTTAGTAACAAATTAAACAATCTTAATATGAGGTGTAGAAGATTGAAGCTAACGAGGTTCCCCATAAACGGCATATGTATCAGTGTTCCATAGGCCTAATAGTTTCTGATTAATCATTCCTTATTTATTGTTTTTTTTTATGAAAAAATTAAAAAAATTTAAACTTTAACACGAGAAAAATAATAGAGATAATAAATATTTGGTAAATTTTTGTCTTGTATATTAAAATTTGTTCTCTTTCGAAAAAATCGAGCTTCTAACAAAGAAAATCGATGGATAAATCAAAAAGTAGGGAATGGGCAAATGAAAATGCGCAATGATTTTTTTTTATGAAATATGAGCAGAAGAGAAGGTTGCTCATTCGCAACGTACTCTACATGGCGTATGAGTAACCTGCATTTATGTTCATATTTCATACAAAAAAATCCTTGCGCATTTTCATTTCTCCATTCGCAACTTTTTTATTTATACTTCGATTTTATTCGATGGCAGCTCGATTTTTCGCAAAAGAATAGGCTTTGATATACGAGAAGAAAGTTTACAAAAAATTCGTTATCTCTTTTATATTTCTCTTGTTCAAATTTGAATTTTTTTAATTTTTTCATAAAAAAACTAAATATCTGGAATGATTAATGAATTTCTCAAAAACAACTAGGGCTATGGAATAGTGATATACATGGCGTTTATGTGATATCTCGTTAGCTTTCATCTTCCATATTTGATATTAAGATTGTTTAATTAGTTCCTAAGTTATAAGTGATTAGGTGAACCACTTCTCCTTTTTAACTGAATAACGGTAAATTGCAAATATCTCGAAAACTTATCCATAGAATAAAAAATTAAGCCGATTTTCGTAATCAGTGAGCAATTCTAAATGGGAATTCGATAGTGGCATCAAGTGTGCATTTTTGTTGTAAACCAATGTTATTATTGAAAATTTTTACGGTAAGTTCAATTAAGTTAAGTCTAGATAAACTGAGCGTTTAGTCTACTGTAAATATATACGTTTATGGAGCAAAGGCCGCTCGTATGTCGTTCGTTTCTTCCCTGCGTTGCATCATAAGTAAAGTTTTGTATCTGCCACTTACCTGAAAATAAAAGAAAAACATATTGTTAATAATAATCAAAGTTAATCGATGTTTATTTAAAATGTTAATAAATCATATAATGAACTGGAAATTTGTATACAGTAGAAATTATTGTGGACTAGTTTGCCCTCACCCGCTTCGCTCAGTGTATGAAATTTCTGCGTGTTAAATTAGATGTAATTTATTTCAATAAATTTCAACGTATGTGCATATGTACTTAAACTCAGCGAAAAACATGTGAGAATTTCACATTTTTCTTTTTCCACTTTCAAAAGATTTCCATACCAAAACCTTCTTAAAGCTCTTTCGTCTGACACCCATTTTAAGACAAATATTTCAGCTACCTAATTCCCTTAATTCAAGTTGAATTTAATTTTTAAATAGGTGGCAACTCTCCTACATGTGTTTTTCAAATGAAGCCTTCGAAACACCATTTCTATTGATACACACATTGTCATAATTCATTTAACTTAGTTTATAACATGCATAAAATTAAATATTGCCCATGTACCAAATTTGACTAAAATGGGGCTTATGGATCCAAAGTTATAGCTCGTTATAAATTTTTTATTATCAGTACTCTAGCATAAATACTTCCAGAGATATGCAGCACGAAAAACTATGTTTGGATAGGAGGTGTCATGCTCCCTTCTTCAATGACGCCCATTTTTCTCCATGAGTATGTTATTGATTTTATGTATCACCACACCAAGTTCCAGCACTTTACCACAAATACTTCCAGAGGTATGCAGTATGAAAATTTCGGATTGTATGGCAGGTGCAACGCCCGCTTGTCTAATCTAGGTAGGGGCTATCCCATTTTTAAGTTGGGCAAAATGACACTAGTGTGCAAAATTTCCTGATGATCGGTTGAGTAGTTAAAGCGTGAAAGCGTAGCAAATAAACAATTTCACTTTCGCATTTATAATATTAGTAAGGATTATTTGCAGTCATTCTGTAGGGAAAATTTCCAAACTTTCAAATTTTGATTGCTTTATAAAGGATTAGTCTGAAAAAGACGAAAATATTTGGAATCGGGCTAAAATTACGCACACCTTTCATATACATAATGCTAAATTTCAGAAATACGAAAACTTCAATATTTCGAAATTTAGGAACGGTAATTTATTCAAAGTTGGTACTCACAACAAACTCTTACAAGAAATAAGTTTTTTATGGATTCTTTGAAATGGGCGTGACACCACCGACTTATGACTACATAAGTTTATCTCGGCGACCGCTTTATCGATTTTTACCAAAGACAGTTAAATTATTTATTTAAGTCTAACTGAGCATATTATCGAAGATGTTAGAAATAGGAAAAACCACCCCTGTTTGCCACGTAACGGTAGGTTTCAGAACCGTAAAAAAACGATGTTTAATACATGCGCCGGGTATTTAACGTTCGGTTTTGCCCGAAGTAAAACTTCTTTATTTAATTAGTTGACATACCCTTTAATTAAAAACAGAGAGCAAGCGGACCCTTGAACTAACATTTAAAATAAGCAGAATATAGTTTAAAAAAACTAAAAAACACGCTTGCAGCAGCTGTCAGAAGAGAGTTACAAACAAACAAGCAAGCAAGCAACAAACAAACATACAAGTGAAACTAATATAAGCGTGTTAAAAAGTGCACGCACAACCAAAACAAATTTATTATTTTAAATAACACAGCCCAACAAAATTTCAGCAAATGCATGCGGCACAACTAGTGGCCTTGGGTTCTTATATGACTTTTTCCATAGAATCGGATTCTGACCATGAAATTATTCAATTGGCTCTAGTTTTTGAGATATATGCGATTTAAGTGGTCCAAAGACGGATTTTTAGCATTTCTTTAACTTCTGTAGAAAGACATAGACATGGAAAATAATCTTTTGACCAGCATAAAATGAAAGTTAAAAGATTGGCGTTTTAGCTCTAAGTGTAAAAAATTACGTTCCTTAAACATAACGCTTTAAAACCTGTTTTCAAAAATACCTATTTTATTTTTTGTATCAAATTATTTTAAATTTTTTACTAGTTACCTTTAGGGATCACAATTTATTTGTCAAATATTTCAAAAATGTGTGAATATTTGGAGAAATGTAAATATGTTGAAATTTTGCACTTTTTGGTCATACGTACCTTTATACTCATTCGAACAGGAGTAACTTCCACCTTTAATAAAATCTGGACAAGTATTTTATGTTTTCGTTGATAGAATTGGAAACTGACGTTGAAAGGCTTATAAGCACCTACAATACGACAACTTTTAAAAAAATTTGTGTGGATGTGGTGAAAAACGGGGAGGATAGTTTATTTGTATTCGCCACATTTTTAATTAATAACAAAACTGTTTTTGTTGCTAATGTTAGTGGAACCAAATTTTTATATCTTTCGGGATAAAAGGACAACATTTAAGTTTTCCGTTTATGCTGTTCAGAAGATTTCTCATTGCATCGTTATTATGTTACAAAAGTTCAAAAAAGGCGAAAGAGGCATTTTTGGTACTTTTGATCCCAAATATTTCGAAAGCTAGAGTCAATTGAATAACTCAGAGGACAGATTCTTAATCTACGGCAAAAATCCTTATGTCTCAAAAGCTCTGCCGCAATATTTTGTTGGCCTGTGTAATCTTTAAAATTTAATATATTAATCAGAAATTATCTAACTAATAATTTCCTTAAGTATACCGTGACGACTCTCCACGTAACTCTGTATATAGCGATATAGTAATTGTTCAGTATCCGTGAAAAGGGTGATTGCGATTTTTAAATCACAATGACTTGAAGGCAAATTAATATTTGTTAACATGAGTAGCTTTCGAAGTTTAATATTTATAAAATGTAAAAAACTGTAGTTTAAAAGAATATGTACAATATTACATATGAAGCGGTTAGAATCATAAGGGTCTAAGTGACATTTTTTGAAAATATAAGTTATACCCATATTTGTATAGTTAAATATAGGGTTTATTTGGTGACAAAGAGATCTAAGTCATTTTGGACATTGCAGTGCGATCTATTGGCCGGGAAAGAATCATTTCAAATGCATTTAGAATTTACAATAAGTAATCAACTTTAACCTCAATATCTCAAAACAATGTCAGACCTACTTAGATCCGCCAAAATAACATAAGCGACATTTTTTTCAAATGTTTCTTTTCGATGCAGAAAACCATCTAGATGCTCTAGAAGCATTTCTGCATCAAAAATAAAGTTTTGAAAAAAATGTCGCTTACGTTATTTTTGCGGTTAAGGCTCGATATGGTCAGAGGGAATTTTTATTCACAGCCAAATATCATGCAAGTAGAAAAATCACCAATCACTATAAGGGATTTTTCTTTCACAATGATAAAGTCACGGATAGTGAAATATCACTCATCATTACAAATTAGGAGTATTGTACTTTTGTACATATTCCCCTAACCAGGGTAATTTACAAAGAGAAAAAAATCAACGCATTAACCTCCTGATTCAATTAATTTACAAACAAAATTCAAGATCTCAAAGGGTTCTACCCTTCTGTTGGGTTGGTGAAGTAACGTTACCCGAGTTAATTGATTCCAAGTTGGTAGATATGCCCATTGTCTACTTACATATTTATTATTTTTCTATTAAGGCACACCTATGTAGTGTATTTTCGTACACTTAAAGATTAAAAAACTAAAAATATCTGGGGAAAAGTCATGCCGACAAATGTAGAATAGATGAGTACTGTGAGAGACACCATCGCTGGAAGGACTTCTTAAATTGTGTCGACGCTAAAATGGCAGCACATTATTCCTCATTTGAAGCTGTTCTTGTTTGCTTTCAGTTATTCAACGCACTTATTCAGGGAAGCGGCGGAAAAACTTTGAAGAAAATGTTTGTGAATACATTAGGTGCTGACTTTGACGTCTGCTTATCGTTCTTACCCATGCAAAGTTCCTTCAAACTCTGTATAGTTTTTGCACAGCGGCGCAAAAAAAAAGATTTCGGCCGACTGATTTTGCATTGCATATTTGACTTTGGGTGTGTGTGTGTGCGTAAATAATGTGTATGCAAATGTTAGTGCTGCTACGCGCGCTTCAATGGACGAATAAAAGTGTTGAGCCGAAACAAAGGCGTAAACAAACAAAAAGAAAGCACTTACATAAGTAGCCAGCAGGGATTCACGTTCCATGCTCAGTGGTTGCACAAGTGTACCATTGACTGAGTGGCTGACTGACTAAGTGACTTATATCGCAAGCTATTCAGTAGCTGTACCTGCTTGATCAGCGTATTTGCCTTTTTCCTTTTTTTACGCTACTAGCTTTTTCCCAACATGTACACATTCCTACATTTTGCTAATTTTGTTGATTGTAACTGAGAGAAGGTCACAAAGATTGAATGCGGCCGTGCTTTTGCTGAAAACGCAGCTATACGCATACATATGTAAATACGTTCATCTACGCTCGCCTTCACAAAGAATACTTTCTTTTAAAGCAATCATGTTTGCGTAGCATTCAAAGAACCCAGTTGAACACATTCAAAATCTTTTTTTTTTTTTAAATAAATGTATGCGTATGCAAATATACTCATTTAATGTTTGCTTGTAGTAGGTATGCATATTAAAAGAAAGGGTTATTTTTACAATATACCCGAGAGCCAAGTAACAAGAATGTGTAAATATGAAAGTGAAACAAGTTAACAGCAATACATACATATGTAGTTGCTGTCGAAGTACGAGTATGCAAGCCAGCGGGCATAATAAGCAAGCCGAGGCAAAGCTGTAAGACATAATGGCCGTAGTAGGCGAACACAAACTATTCAGCGTATAAAAGAATTTTCACTATAGCGAAGCTATGTAGTGAATTAATGCGAGCGGTAATGATACACTGGGAATTATACTTTCCATAATTTCGGTCGTAGTACGTTAGTGTTTCGGTCTCACCCCCCAAAAAGTTGAGGCTGGGTACAAAAAGTTGAGGTTGGGTACAAAAAGAACTGTCCTAAAATATTACGCCCCTTGGACCACGCCTACCCTACCCGACTTGCGTTTGAAGTTTGAATTGCTGTATCTTATACCAGATGGTGATCCATGTGCACTAATATAGTTTATAAAACCATTTTTTTATTTTATTCACTAAATTAGGTAAGGTTATTTATTTAACTAGCCTGTGAGATTTTAATTTAATAATCTTGTTGTTTTATGAGATCATTTCCCCTAATTAAAGACCCTTCACTTTCCCATTTATTTGAGTTACATTTCAAAAAAGCTGTGTCGATATTTAGTCTTGAAATAAGATCAAACTCTCGATTGATTTGTCTGAAAAGTAAAATTATAATTACTATTTGCAAATTGATTTAAAAAATATAGCTGTGACTAAACCTGCTGCCTTCTTTTACAAGTGCTTTTACCATATTTTTTCTTGTACCTGCATACAATTTGTCATAAAAAAAGCCAAGGCTGACGTCCCTTCAGAAAGATACCATAAATGCTTACTCAATTTCGTTACTGTTGCCTGTGATGAAACCGGATCTGTGACTTCATACAATTTAACATTTTGAAAAAAATGTAGATCCTCTACAGCAGCTGCTGAGACATTGGGACACATAAACCATGCTTTCACGTAAAACCGAATTATAAAACGCAAATATCAGAGAGTGAAAGCTTCTGTTCTTCATCAAGGCGGCCGAATTTTACACCTTTTTCCTGCATATTTCTTAAAAAAAAACCATCGGTAGTTCCAAGAACACTAAATAATCAGCCCCCACATGAGTTCTTCTAAACTCATTACAAAGAAAAAGGCAAACAGCGTCTGCGACTGGTTGTAAGGTTCGTCTTTAATTCTACTAACTATATTTTTGGCATCAAGATTTTCCCATTTTTTTTTAATTCTTCAAATAAAGGTACATCTGGACTTGATGTTTAGCATGGGAGTTTAGCCTTAAAGACTGCTCTCAGAACAAGCTCGTAAATGTGATGACGAAAAGCTTTTTTCTAAAAGGATACACGCTCCTTTCAATCTTCTCGTTTCGAAAGCAGTTGTATTACAATACAATGCATTAACTTTTGCCGTTAACTCTGATTTCTACAAGGCATTAAATATGGCTGTTGCCTGTTCGCGGTCGGACAAACTTTCTAATTTTGGGATATACAGAATTTGCTCTATTTCATATCGTGTTACAATTACTAGCAAATGTTCGGCGTTCTTCTCATGAACACCTAATATCATTAAAATAATTTATTTGTTTATTTGTTATGGTAATGGGACTTATTTACTTAGTCCAGTCAACATTTTACTATCTCAATGAACAACAAGGAATAAGTAGTTGCAACGAATCCCAACACGACGTTCCCACGATTCGTAATTCGCTCTCCCATTCGTAAATGGCTCTCTCATTCGTAATTGGCGCCCCCAAATTATCCTTCGAATTACTTAATTCACCATACAAATTTTTGAGAGCGAATTACCTCATTTGACAGCATTTCGAGTGCTAACCTGGCAATGTGGTATGAATTACAGCCATACAAGTTTCAAACGCTGGTCGGGTAGGGAAGGCGTGGTCCAAGGGGCGTGAAATTTTAGGACAGTTCTTTTTGCACCCCACCTCAACTTTGTGGGGAGTGAGGCTTGAGATGTTTTGAAAATGAAAAATAAGGGTCACCTTAACGACTAACGGACTAAGCCGATTACTCTAAAGTGGGAAAAATAGTGCTTGGGCGATTCTGTACTAAAATTCTTCCCAGAGTAGTAGAGAACGATAAGTGGATATGCACGTTATCCGGGCTCTCCCATTTCTTATATCTTTGAAACGTAGAACTTTATAACTGACTACAAACGAGACTATCGGTACGGTAACGGTAAATATATCGCTGCTGAAATTGAAAAAAATTCGTTGATTATATAGATAAAAAATATTTTGTAATCAAACCATTTTCAATATCATGAGCTATCGATATACATACAGCATGTTTGGCAGATGGTTGAAGACACGTAAATGGGGGATAGCTGGGGCTGACCTAGCGTCCCATTATTTTTTTTTTAAGATTTTTTAGTTTTATACGAAATTCGTCATTTCCAAAATTTCAAACCTAAACAAGTTTATTTAAAAATGAGAAAACTGGCAACATTGTTCTCATATTTTTATGTAAAATAACAGTAGAATCATAAA
>JAPVRG010291325.1:6370-17607 GCA_029783565.1 Rhagoletis cerasi
CCTGACTTTTTTCGGACATATAATTAAAAACTCAAGGACCCTGGTTGCCGCAGAATATGTGCTAACTTACTTTAAATATATTAAGATTTGTCAGCTTCGATTCCACTGCTTCCTCTATTGCAGATACATACCTCCGCGCGGAGAACACTGCAGTGACCCGTCCAATGCATAAGTTCAGAGAGAATTGGTGCCAGATAGTACACTTCATCTAATCCTCCCTGTATGGAATGTGGGTGGTGAAGGGTCGGAATTCAGTGATCGCTTCGAGCCGGAATGGACTCTACTACTATCCTTAGACTTCTGGAGTGTCTATTGCTGGAAGTTGGAGTGAAGTTAAAACCCGCGCTCCTGCGCTTAGTTGCGGTGCGTGCAGCGAGATATTTACCTGCTATATCTGAAAAGAACGTTTTGTATTGCGTTAAGCACGACAGTGCTGGTTGTCCGTAATACCTCACTGATCCCAATTAAGTAAGATCTTTACACACTATGCAGCTGCTTGACCATGTTGACTGTGTCTAGTGCGCTTCAACAAACAAACGTATAATAAAATTCAATTGGTTTAGTTATGGTTGTGATGCCTAGTAGAAGTGCATAGCGAAAGTATTTTGCTGCCATGCTAATACCCGCAAGTGGTATGATAATACGAGCAACTAACCCGCATGAGTATGTCTCAGCCTCATAGAGCCAGTAAACCACCCCCAAAGAGAGACCTCAGTGCTTGCTAATTACTGATTTGCAACAATAAAAGTTTACCATTTCCCCGATGTACGGATTGCAGGAAAGCTAACTGTCATGGCTGTTGCGCATTAATTTGATACGTGTGCTTTCGAGCATCGTGGGGTTAGGCCTTCCAGGCAGGTACCCACATTAAACTTTGACTCATCTGTCATGGCGGTGGCCCCTCAGGGGGATTCCGTGAGTTGCGGGTTTGATTCTGTGGCAAATCAATGCCCGGAATCACGGGTGTGACAACCCAGAGGTACCCTAGTCAACGGTCGCCAGTCCGGAGTGGTGTTTGCTCAACTGGCAGAAGTTTCGGCTTCACAGTCTGACCAGAGCACTTTATCTGGTACCACGGGGGAACAGGGGCCCCCAGAGTATCCTATATTTGCTCTGGCCTGTTCCTTTTGGGTACGGCCGTTCGGGGAGTACCGTGGTGGCTGTGGTTTAAACCCCAAAT
This sequence comes from Rhagoletis cerasi, assembly GCA_029783565.1. Taxonomy (NCBI): domain Eukaryota; kingdom Metazoa; phylum Arthropoda; class Insecta; order Diptera; family Tephritidae; genus Rhagoletis; species Rhagoletis cerasi. The sequence goes on from JAPVRG010291325.1 coordinate 7,551, forward strand.
GCGGGGAGAGTTTCCTTGTCGGCTCAATGTGGAGTTGCATAGCAACCGAGTGCCGGACCCATAGTACGTCAGAGGTTTAGGTCGGCCTCGAACCCGACCAAGGTGGTAAATTGTGTACACCCACATGACCAATTGTTTTGATCCGCTGTGCTTTTGAGCGCCGTGGAGTGAGGCTTTCCTTGCAGGTACCCACGTTAAACTTTGACTCATCTATCATGGCTGTGGATCAGGGGGATTCCTTGGGTTGAGGTAGTTGATTCTCTGGCTGATTAATTACCGTAGCTCATTGAATCACGGGTGTGACAACCCCGAGGTACCCTAGTCAACGGTCGCCAGTCTGGAGTGGTGGCTTGCCCAACTGGCAGAAGTTTCGGCTTCTAGGTCTGACCAGAGACGAAAATCTGGTACCACGGGGGAACAGGGACCCCCAGAGTATCCTATATTTACTCTGGGCTGTTCCTTTAGGGTACGGCCCTTCGGGGAGAATCGTGGTGGCTGCGGTTTAATATCAAAATTCGGGTAGAATCAAAGCGGTTCAATGTTGTGTTGCATTACAGCCGGGTGCCGGAACCATAGCACGGCAGAGGCATTGTGTAACATCACGGGGTGGTGATTAACGCATTGATTTAAACCGTTGTGCTTTTGAGCGCTGTGGGGTTGAGCCGTCCAGGCAAGTACCCACGTTAAACACTGACATTCAATGTCAAGGATCAAGTCAAGATTTTTCCTCTGACTGGTTACAGCTGGCTGCCTAGTTTTCTGCCATGTTCTTATATGTATTCCTGCAAAAGTTTATAAAAAGTGCCTAAGAGCTTTCCTCTAGCTATTAGTATTAGGTCGTCTGCATAGGAAACCTTCCGATAAATAAAGCTGACAAGTAGATATTGATGTTCAGTTTATTTAGTGAGTTTACGATTGCCTTCGCAGGCAGCAAAGTCCTTCCCTGAAAACGATTGCGATCTGTTTTGTGCGGTAAGCATGATTTTTTAAGGACAAACGACTTCTAGGAATCCCGCTTCTTGTGTGCAGATCAATCACTCTTCGCACGAAGCCAGTCTGATTGGTCTTGATTTGCACATAGAGGAAACCCCTTTGGTTACCCTGTGCTGTTTTAGATTACCTCCCTTATTGTTCAACAAAAAAGCTTCCCTGTTTTTATAAACGCCACACTGAGTCGAGATTTATGTATTCAGTTTAGTGCTGTGCCTTTAAATAAATTATATATAACTATGGCGTGAGAAACTCAAGTGAAGATATATTTTACTTCATATAATGTCCTGTTTATCGTGTCCTGTCAGTTATTTTAGCGCGAAGTAGAAGTTTTTTGCGCTTGGTTGATTACACTTAGGTGGCCAAAGCGTCAATCAAAAGAAGTAAGATGTTGGAGAAGAAAACAGAAGCGTTGCTTGCTGCAAAATGTCGGTAAGATTAATATCAAAGAAGTTGTATTCCAAAATAATAACTATGTACCTAGAAATCTATACATCTACAAACAATGCTCCGAAAGCGCCAGCGCAACTAAATTCTAGTATAAAACAAAGCCACACACAATATGCTGCATGCCACACATCATTGCATCCATAAACTTTACGAAACAGCAGAAATTTGCTGCGGCAAGTTTTAAGCAAAAGAAAATGCAACCACTTGTGGCATGCAACGCGTTATCGTCATAGTAAAATCTGCTATGAAATTGGCCAGAAACTTTGTCCAACAAGGCGCAATTAATCAGAAACTACTCGGCATTCACTCAAATCACGTAGCTATGATCTGCCAGAAATTTCCCAACATAACACAAAACAACAGAAACAACTGCAATGACAAGGACAGCAGCACAACTAAACGCGCTGCGACAAGGATACTCACTCGAGTGTCGATAAATATCAAAATCTGGAAATTTCCGACAGCGGAAATTTGCTTAGACATTTGTCGTTGTCGTCGTCCGTTCGTTTGTTGGTTTTACAGTTATTTACCTGCTTTATTATTGTTGCTGTCATGATGCTGCTTAGTTATTATGAAGTGTCTTGGGTGTACATTTCATGTGCATTGTCGAGGAAAATTTGTCACCAAGTTTGTAGTAGTTATTTGTAGTCGTGGTACGAGTAAATTTAAGATTATTTGCATATTTATTTGCATATTTGAGCGCAATTTCTGCGTGATTGTTGTTGTGTGCAAGTTTATGTAAACGATTAAAGTTTTTTAATTAAATTTGTGAACAAATATTCATTCAAAAATTCATTTCTTCCCAAACTGCTGAGGGCCATTGCATTTCTTTGGCATTTTTCGGCGGAGGAGCAGTACATGAGAAATTGGAGATTACTTGATTTTATTTTCTGATTTTTTTTACGGTCGGCAGGCAGAAGGATTTGCAATCCCATTTTTCCACTTTTCATCACAATCAAGCACTGCTTAATACTTTTGGATAGAGGAAGTCTGTTCAGTTCTTACATTTCTAGATTTAATTGAGCATATATATTATTGATTTGAGACTAAGTTTGTGCGATTTGTTTCGTCCAAAGTGGGATGTACCAAGTAACCTTAAAATAATATCTGCTGCTTTCCTTTAAATGTTTTTTAATCTGAAAGGCAAGCTTATCGTATAGAAATGTTTTCTGATCAGGATCCCTGAAGTGATTTGGGGGGGCTGGCTTAAAGCGCTAGTCGAGAAACCGTTTCAAAAGTAATCCAAGCTGTTAGCTCCAAAGTTGGTATATTTTGAAAGACGCCCATAAACAAAGCTTATCCCTGGACGCATTAAATCTCTGCTGGGGTGGACGTAAACATGTCTCTACAGATTTGAACATTGGCTAAGACAACATACCAAGTATTGTCCCCTGCAGGGGACTTCTTGGTAGGGAATTAATAAAAGGAATACCATGGTACGTAGCCGATTTCAACAGAAACTTATCCTAAGGTGTGGCATCTGACTACGGTCCGAAAGTAAAAGCAAATACTAATGTCAGTTCGGTAAAAACAAAGAGATGATTCGTCAAATTCCTGGCACAAGTGCAACAAGTTAATATAGCATGTAAATTGGGGCAAAGGCGACGAATGCGTTCGGTATGCAAACCCCGCATGGTATAAACCCGATTTGGTGGTATTAAATGATTGTTGGCAACCATAAGCAAGCACAGCAGATCGACTGATAATTTGCAGATTAACCCAAAAGAAACACGAAACACTTGTGGCTTTCATTCGCGAAGGAACACGTTTTTCTAGCGAACTCGTCGTGGACCACAATAATACTCTGGCTCTTAGACTAAAGTGGAACAGTGTTAAGCTCCTTTTCGTTTTGCGTGTCTGTTTAACTTTTAGGGGATATTAGTAAGCCAAATTTGTATGAATAAACGCTTATATGGACTATTTGGGTTTGTTAAAATTTCCCTGCAATCTGGGCCATATAAAGAAGAAGGTAATTTTTAGGCCGATCCGTGCTTGGCTAAACTATCGCTTACCGAAAATGCCCTTAATAATAACCATATTTAGGCGCCTACATTTTTGCTAAGTGTTTGGCTGAGCTTTTCTTCCAATTTGTGGGGTGCACAACGATGGGACCTGCAGCTTTACGCCGCCACCGAAAGGCAAATGCATTTTATGAGAAGCTTTTTCATGGCAGAAATACACTCGGGGATTTGCCATTGCCTACCTAGGGTCGATCGCTGTTAGAAAAACTTTTTCCTAATTTAATAGTGGTATTACGCATCTCTAACCACTTAGCCACCGCGGCCAACGTGTCCTTGGTATTTAAAAAAAAATCTTTAGAAAAACGCCGAAGAAAGTGTAGAAAAATCTACCAAAGCTGAGTTTTTTATTGTTAGTTTTTTTGTCAAAAATTCTAGCGTTCAAAACTACCAAAATCTAGCTTGTGTTTAGGTTCTTTGGAGGCAGTCTCAGAACAGATCGAAGACGTGATCTTGAACCTATACTTGGAGCTGAATATCAGGGCCTCTATTGAGGTTGAAGGCTGGCGTGAAGGTATGAAGATGGCTGACTCGGTAGATATTTACAAAGATTAGAGGAAAATGGACAAGAAAGTTGGCGCTGCATTGTATTGTGCGCAACCGGACCTGACTAAGTCTTATAAGCTGACGGACTATGTAAACATTTTCCGGGCAGAGGTTACAGCCACTGAAAGGACGAAACTATTAATATTTATATTAATTCAAAAAATGGACGAGTGAATCTCTAGATTGAAATTAGTAGCCCTCAGTGTTTTACCGAGAAGTGTGGTAGAGTGCAGAGCAGCCATGGCTGAGGACACCTGCACTGTAGGAGAAGGACGAACTCTCCATGGAAGGCTCTCTTTTGGAAAACGTGACAATATAAGATGCTCCGCCTTCTCTGCGATCGATTAAGTAACAGGACGACCCGCACACGATCCGAGAGTCAGAGAATGTAAATAGCTGTCCGCTGTCTAGTACTATGTGCAGGGCATGTGATAGCAAAGTTAAAAAGTTTCTTTTAATTTTTAAGAGAGAGATCGATAGGCCTAGTAGCCAGCTGTATAAAAATTCTTCCAGCTTCACAAGAGGGCTGTGGTGTTTTTTAGAAATGCTTCTGGTTCCAAAGTAGAATTGTTAGAATTTTTTTTGCTGACGTTATAGGTAAACAGTTGTTGCTTAGATTATGCCTGAGTAAAGCGGAAACTCTAGCTTATATGTACCCTCGGGAAAGCCTGTACGGCAGCGTTGCTTTAAATTGACCTTTGGTGTGTAAAAATCTGTCCCGTACCGAGAAAAATTCTTATTGATCCCTTTTTTTTTGCGTATAAAAACTCTACCCATCCGGATGGCTTAGTAATTGGGCAGGGCAGAAAGAGATAATGCGATTTTTTTATTATAGGATGATGAATTGTGGACAAATTTAAAAGTATTACACCTTGTCTGAGCCAAGACCAGGAAATCACACGAAATGGTTGCCGAAGTCTTATTATCTTCACAGCGAAGGAAATATTGAACCTTGGACGACAGACAAATTCGGCAGATGTAAAAACGCGAAATAGGCATTGTCTTTATAGAAAATATCACTGATCGGAAAGCATTGGGAAAATTTCGGAAGAAGTAGCAGAAAAAAAATAATTAAAGAAATAACGAGTAAATACTTGTGCTCTGAACTTAAAGTTTACATGGCGTATCTAATGGTTTTAAAGCAATTTTTTCTAAATATTTGATTGGAAGTAATGATGGACAAACAACAACAAAATCACGGTGCTTCAAATACACAATGCAGAAGAAGAGAAAGAACCTTCGATAAGTAGTACCACGAAAATCATAATCTACAAACATAACAATCAACAAAGCAGACAAAATAGCTGCGCTAGCAAAGGTATCGATAGAAGCTTACTGAATAACCATTCACGTGTTAGCTAGAACGAAAAGCAAATTCAGCAGGGAAGTTAATGCAAGGGTGACTATTGTTAATGGTGTTTAGAATCAGACGCAGTTGGCTTTGTGGCGCGACAAACGCCATTAGCCGCCACTGAAAACGGCGACAAGTCGTTGGAGGAAGAAAAGCGAAAGGTAAGGAATAGGCGACAAACAGATAAACAGACAGACAGTAAATAGATGTACTAAATGCGACAGATGGAAGTAAGACACGTCCACTTTTAGGGAAAGTGCGGCTTAGAGCTGCTGCGACGAGATTAAGTACGGGCGAGTAGCACACCATAAGCACGCCAGCAAAAACAGTCTAACAGCATTTTTATTGATTTCAATAAAACCAATATGAATATTCTGACATTCAATGAGTCAACAGCTTGCCAGAAATCACCCAACGGAATTGGGTCAAGTGCTGCTGGCTAAGAGACAGCGAGCAACGCACTTAAGCTACCCATGAAACTTCCGCTGTTGCTTTTATTTTATTTTTCGCTATCATCGTCTGGTGCTGTTGCCGCTGCAATTACGCCTTTAATGTGAATTCACAGTTGGTAAAGAATAAAGAAAAATTTATAGATACATTACCTCTGTAAACTATGTACGTTTTTTTTTTTGAAGGCTAGAAGGCTGGTTAACAAAGCTATTCAGGCCACGCCAAATGCCTACAGCCTGCACCACCCCTACCCTTGAGTACTTTAATAAATATTGTTATGAGTTATATTTATAGTCTGTGATATTTTTAGCTTTAGTTAGCACAGCGCCTTTGTTCTCGTATAAACGATAGCGGAAGCCGGAGGTGAGCGCAAGCCGGAAGAGATGCGAGGGTGTGAGAAGTAATGTAGAAGGAAAACCATTGGAGGTGTGGAAACCGTAACAGGCCAGACATACTCATCCTCTGTACGGAGTCCTTGTAAAAATGAAAAAAGAAAAAAAAATATACATATACATAATGTGAATTTCCATTAAGACAAAAAGTAAGAACGTAAAAGACTTGCAAGCACAAAAGTGAATGGCAGGATGGTGGGTGGGTTGTGGCTGGATGTCTATCAGTTTGTCAGTGTGTGCTTTTGGTTTATATTTCAAAGTCAACGACTGGGGTCATCAGGCTTAGTGTTTATTACTTTTTTACTTTTATGCAACGCGTAAAGTGTAGCCTTGTAGGTGTCAGAAACGATTAACTGTAATTCTATTAGAATTGGAAATTTTGAAAATAACTGCGAAGTTGGATTTTAAAATAATAATTTTATATTTTACACGCATTTGCGCAAATCGGTGCTGCATTATTACTACTTGTGACGTTTCAAAAAATCAGAGTCTAATGGATGAATTTCAATTATCAACGCCATATTTTTAAAGTAGGTGTAATTCTTTGGCAATTTACCGTTTTTCGAGGAAAACTTTTAAGAAATTAACGATTGATGTGAAAAACTGGATTCCCTGGGAGCGAAACTTTCGAAGCTGTTCTGCATAGAGACCGTACTGAGTATACATTTTTTAACAAAATGCTACTCATTTTCGTAGAAGATTGACTGTGATTATATTCAGCAAGAAAAAGCTAATAGGCAGTCATAAATAAAATTCTACCTTTGCACCGGAAACTTCCCAAACAATTCCGCAATATATTGAGAGTTATACGAAAACTCCTGAAACAAACCACAAAGGTCCGAAAAATTTCGAAGGATACAGAAAGAATTCCAAAAACTACTCTAAAAGTCCCGAAAAAGCCCAAAAAAATGTTTAAAAAAGTCTGCTAGTCAAGGAAAGCTAAGAAAAAAAATTCTGCACAACCTCTTTCTTTTATCAATACTTAAAAATATAAAGGAACAAATAGTTTTTAAGCAAAAAATAGCCGACTTCAATTCTCATTAAAAAATCTAGGATTCTTCATAATCCAATGATCGGAACTAAGACAAATTAGTATGGAACCACCATTGAAGTACACCTTTCCGATAAATAAAGAAGTATCAAAAGCTCTTCACTTCGTCCAAAGTTAAACGGTAACATATATAAAATATATATGTATTCCGATGAATTGTTAACCTGCTTTCTTTGAAGTCGGTTTACAAATTTTTTTTTTTATAAAACAATCCGTATACTACAGAAAAACCTTAAAAAATCAAGAAAAGTCTGGAAGAGACGAAGGTACCCAAAAATCTGAAAAAATTAAGAAGGGTATCAAAAAATTCACGAAGGGTACCAAAAAAAAGCCCGAAAATTTCTGAAGCGAATCCTGAAAAGTCCCAAAAGATTTTCCGAAAAGTTCTAGAATGCTTCCGAGAAAAACCCTTCGGGTCACGAAAAAATTACAAGAATTTTGGAATAATTAATTTCAAATTTGTTGAAAGTTAAAATTTTTTCTCAAAAATTAAAAAAAAAAACCAGAAGGACACGAAAATATCTCTAAAGGCCTTGAAAAGATGCCGACAAGTGTCGAAAAAGTTTGGGATAGCACCCAAAACATCTCAAAAAGGTCCCGAAAAACTCGGTGGTTGCCAAAAAACTGCGAAAAGTCCAGAAAAAACGTTGAATTTCGACTAATTTCAGTCATCGTCAGTACTTGAAAAATGAAAAACAAAAATTACCAGTTATTTAAAAAATTCCCAAATTCCCAAAAATTCTTGGAAAATTCCGGAAGATTTCGAAAAATTGTCGCAAATTACTAAAAAATGTTTCCAAAAAATAATTTCGAAAATATGTTTCTGTAAAGCACGACGCATTATTGCATATCCTTCATTCTTCAAATTATTATTTTGTCGTATAATATAACTTTCAGCATTTATGGTTTCATATCTCCAGAAGAATTGAATATTAACTATAGCTTAAAACAAGTCGCAGCTAAGTACTTAGTGACACTATTGATTGTGTGAAAATAAAGATGATTCTACGCGTTTCTGAGTCTGCACGTTTCACGCAATTTTCCTTAGACTTCTCTAGATTCCTACAGGAAAGCCATTTTTTCGTTTGGCAGAATTTATTACTCTTACTTTTAGGCACGATTGCAGCGTAAAAGTTGTTGACTTACAGACTTACATATTCATTTGGATACAACTTAACATGTTTGCTTTTTTTCATGTTTTTGGCGTTATTATAGCTTTTTTGTTTCTCTTCCTTATGCTCCTGTTATCTTTAAATCCCAACGAAAAATTATACTATTTCAGATAATCGTTTTGAATATTTGTTAAAGCGATTATATGCGTGACGTTAACAAATGCGGTTAAGTAAATTAACAATTTATTATTTCGTAAGGAGGTACTTAATTTAATTTTTTTTTTGGATAAAATGGTCGAAATGTAAAAAAGTTTCCCCCAGTTAAACAGTTAAATTGCCTTTAAATTGTAAATATAAGTTTAAAATATAACACGAACACAATGAAAGGAGCAAGTGTAGCAGGACCTGTCTGCATTCGGGATGCACAACAGCCCCAACTTTGCAAAGTAAAGAGGCAATTGGCGAAGTTTTTTTTGTCTCTGCCCAAACCGCCAAATGGTAGCAGAGCCTAATAATAATAAGAACACTATCGCGAAAGTTTATCTTACTTTGAGGAGCAAATAAAGGTTAAATGGATTAAAGGGCGCGCGAAATGCATCCGCCAGTGCGTATGAGCAACATTCGCAGAACATTCAGTGTGTATACCTAAAATTTGTTAGAATATTGTATCCATGTAATAATAATAATAGATTGGCGCCTACGCAATATGTTAGTGTTGTAAAAAAACTTGTTTCTATAATTTTTTCGCAATGTTGGTTGGACTAGGGTTTGAACCTAGGCCCCACGGACTTCTAACCACAACACCACAGCGACCGCTACACTATGGGTTAAATCACATTGTTTGATTAAAATCTAATATAACGAGAAGGAATAGAGATTGCGTGAAAGTTTTTTTTTCTAAATCAAGTTCGAGTTATGTGGATTAAAGGAAAACTAAAGAGAATGCCAACATTCTTTACTGTAAGGGTTCAAATAAGGTTCGAAGTGGACCCTGTTCAAAAATTCGATGATCTTTCGCCCTTTTTTTTGCTATGTCTCAAAAGAAAATTATGATATCGATAGCTTTTTTTTAAATTGTAGAAAATTTAATATAGATTAAGGAAACATTTATCAGGATACCAATATCCGCTAAATTAGGTGTGGAAATAAGGGCCGAGTGGTTAAAACCAGAAAATTCAATGAAGACAAAATTTCATCGACTCAGGTCACAACTTGTTGCAGTTAAGGTCTGCATGCGATACTGTAAAATGAAGAACGTGCGTCAAGCAGAGCGAAGAAAGTCTGACGTCGGAAAGCTGGAATCGCAACAGACAGCCAAGAAGAATTGCAATCAACTCTCAGTCCTACCTACCAACCAATTCTTCATTGCCCGGATATAAATGAGCAGCAGGATCCTTCTTCTTCTTCTTTATTGGCGCTGTAACCGCCTAAGCGATTTTGACCGAGTCCAAAACAGCACGCCAGTCATTTCTCTTCTGTGCCAACTGACGCCAATTGGAAATGCCAAGTGAAGCCAAGTCCTTCTCCACCTGGTCTTTCCAACGCAGAGGAGGCCTTCCTCTTCCTCTATTACTAGCATCGCGACCCGCGTTGAATACTTTCAGAGCAGGAGCATTTCTGTCCATTCGAACGACATGACCTAGCCAGCGCAGCCGCTGTATCTTAATTCGCTGCACTATGTCTACATCGTTGTAAAG
>JAPVRG010291328.1:11601-21681 GCA_029783565.1 Rhagoletis cerasi
TCCCTGCGTTATCATCTCAGTAAAATGAATCTTTCGGACACGAGCGTCTGTCGTTTCTGTGAGCTGGACGAAAAAACGCCAGAACACATCCTATGTGAATGTGTTGCTCTCGCTAGCCGCAGACTCGCTCATCTAGGTGGTACAACACTTAATCCGTTCGAAATATGGAACAAAAAGCCCACCGAAGTGCTAGCCTATATTAAAAGCCTTCACGTATAGGGTAAAGGGCCACGCAAAGTAGACCACGCTAGAGGTCGCAGTGATAAAGGCTCATAATAATAATAATCATAGACAGTTAATATTCCTTAGATATCAAGAATAGCTTTCTGCGAGATTTTAGTCTGTAAGGCAGACAACAGAAGGGTCAATGTTAATGAGGAGAATTTCGTGGTCATATAAATCGATGACCCAAAACTAGAATTCTTCTTCTTCCAAAAAATTTGATTTTTTTAAACTTTACAGACTTTTCTCTTTCATTTGCTACCCATATTTTTATTCTACATTGCACTGAATTTTTTAAATAATTTTTTGAACTATTCATATCCTTAAAATCTCAAAGACATTTAAAAAAATCCTGACGTCAGAGACAAAAATTAAAAACGCAGTTTTACTATATTAGGCCCCTAGTTTTTTAAGTATATTGAGTTTTTTCGTGTGTTTTGAAATATTTTCATATTTGTCGCACGCTTTTATACCTATTTTCGCACCGAGCTTGATGTCGCTAGGAAGTTTTCCTGCTTGGTATTTTAAGAGTTTGTTACTTTCTACTCTAATCAAGCATGGATCGAATGATGTCAACTAATCTTCCCGATTTAATTGGTACCAGCTTAGAGAGCTCGGAGTGCAGGCTTTAATTTTTTAGCTAAGCCAAGGAAGTTCCCAAATGTAGAAGTCAGAAGCGATTTTCGATTGGAATACGGATTTATTATAGCTACTTATTAGAAGCTTTTGATATTTCATATAGTAAAATTCGGAACCTAATCCAACCATGCACAGATTTACTAGGCTAGAGCGGCCTTCCTTTCAGTACATCGCATTTCCGACTAAGCATATACTTTAAATATATTTTCAATCCATTTCTAGCGAGCTTTAGAATTACAAAAAAAAAATAAAAAAGCTCACATAACCCGCCTTTAGGTTTGCATATTTTTCTGTGGCTATAGCTCTCTGCAGGTTGCAATTATTTGGTGTTGGTGTTGGCAGTGATTGCCTGCCGCTTTGAAGTGGTTACAGACGCAGTTAAGGCGGATCGCATGTAGACACTTGGCGCTATAACACACAACAACTACACGGCATTCATACGTATGCAGTAGCAAAAATGAAAGCAATAATAATAACAAAAGCAACAAATAATAAAAGCGATAGCAACAACAATTAATCGACAATAACAGCAAATCCAAGTCAAAGGGAGCAACCGACTGAGCAAATTCACAACTGTTGGTTGGTTTGTGTTGCAAGTACATACAAATATCAGCACATAGATACATACATATGTACATACATAAATACAAATATTATATGTTTGCTGCAACTAGCAACGCAAATACGCAGCTTAGTTGCAACGTCTGTTACGCACAGGTCAACAGGTTGTTTGCTGCCGTTTTACCAACTTGTTGCCGCTATAATTGTTGTTGTTGGTGTTGGCAGTACAAAGGCGTGCAACATGCCAAGTACATGGAGCATACAATGGCAATGAATTGTTGCTGACGCCGCCGCCGTCGCCGTCGCCGCCATCGAAGTTGTTTGGATTCTCAGAGCTGTTGGCGTTGTAATTGTTGTTGCGTTTGTGGTTGTTGTAAGCACAGCATGTGAAAATTCTTAACATATTTTAGTGTCCGTGTATTAGCCACCGGTGTTGATTTTTTCGACAGCCTAACAAATGCCGCTACCAATATCAGGCCACATGAAGACAAGGGACACGGAAATGGGCACAACATAGACCCTAAGCCCATAAGCCCTTGAACATCTGCGGCAGAAGCGACGCGACGCACCACAATGAAGTTGAACATTAATTTTTCAACTCTAATCGATTGTTAGTTTTGTTTGGTGGCGCCGCATTGCATATTCTGGTTGCCAGCGATGGAGAGCGGATTGGGGGAGAGTGGTTGGAAGAAATGGCAGGCTGCAGAAATATATGCATTTTTTTATTTAGTAAAGGTAGCAACTTGAAAATCTCAAGAAAATAATGTTTCAAAATTTTCTGAGCTAACGACAAGATTGCCAGCGAATTACCTATTTTCGAGGAAAAAATATCATATAATAAGCTTCGAGGTACCTAATTTCTGGAATGCTAACAGAGTTGCATTGCGAATCTACTCCAAGTAATGCCCTGAAAGTCCTTTTAAATGATTCAAGCCTGAATAAAATACAAATAGCAATTCCTTTCCTTAAAAAAGGCCACCTGAAATTGTCATCTACACTTATGGAGGCCAAAGCTTCAAATTCCATCTTTAAAGGTTTTGCTCTTGACCCAGTCAGCTTGAGATCACACTCCCCCTACCAGTGCTCTCTCTCTCATGAAGTTTAGCAGCGCTTTCTTAACAATCTGTTGAGGATATGAAAAAGGACGTGAGGTCAAGAATAACTTCCATGGCTGCGCATGGCGTCCGCGCACGTTAGCCGTTGAAGCCTGGTAAGGGATCTCCTCACTGTTTTGAAGGCGATACTCTTGGACCATGCTTCCGCTCCATATGTAACTATTGACTTATGGCATTTTCTTTTCTAGAAAAAATTTTGCCTTTTCATTGCCCTCTTCTTAGTATTTGTGCGCAGAGGGCAATGAGAAGGCCACATTTTTCGGTATAAAAGAAAACGCCATTAACTATCATGGTGTAAATCCACCGCATAAATGACTGGGATATTTCTCCTCCTGGTAAAATGTTAATAGCCGTTTTGGAGAGGTTGATATCCGACCCACCTTTCCGTACCATCTCTTGCTCAGTGTTAGCCTTACCTATTATGTATCTCAAGTAGTTCATCTACGAATAGGCTCCATAGCAGAAAGGGCAGTGCACCCGCCTGTGGTCAGCCTCCTGCAGTTTTCAACTGTAGGTATTGGTTTCTCACTGCCCCTTCCGCCAGTCTGCTTTGGTGTATTACTCCGATCCATCTGAATATTGGATAAGCTATATTCCTTTTTCCTAGAGCTCAAAGGACCTTTTAATGTATAAGGATGCCCATAGCGCTACCTCACCTCCCTTGAATGGAAGCTATATGGTGGAAATATGGAACAGTACTGACTGATTTACCCGCACTATAGGCGCGTTGCCCAAAATGTAAAGGAATCGTCATTAAACTGGCTGATTTGCCAGCGTACAGTTTTTTTCTTAGAATGAATTTCACGTACATCGACCTCTATTCGCTGGGGGAGATATGCCAATGCTAGACTTTCCCGCATGGAACTGGTTAGAATCCGGGCTAGGAAATCCCGTTATTTCTGAAGTAAGTAGAATCGGCCATTAACCGACGACCACCCTTGTGGTTTTGTACATATCAAATCTATTTCCCATAGTACAGACGACCGAATAAACAGACGATTTACTGTGTTCAACTTATCCGCGTTGGGTTTGATGGTTGTCGTTGTCTTCCGCATACAGAGTCGCTGCTCCTGGGAAGAGGGGCATCAGAAGCATTATAGCGCTAGAGAGTTTTCTCATCATTTGGCGTTTAACTGTTCTTCTAGCCCAGTGAGGCCAGGCTGCCTTCACAGTTGAGAAAATCGCTTAAAAAAATTTCCTAAAACTGTTACTCTTGGCTTCGCGAATCTCCTTGTTGTAGGTGACTAGGGTTGAACAATATTCTTCCCAGTCCCCATTTCGTTTTGCTCATTTGAAGAGTTTTCTGACCTCTTTCCGGAAATCTTAGAGATTGGAGCTGCACCACGGGTTCCTATTCATGTCCTCTAGAGAAAACTTTATGATTCTGTGATCTGACATTGAAGGCTATGATGGCTACCTTCTGATGAGTTATCAGATTTTCAGCTCAGTTGTTACGCAGAGTGATAGTCAGAATTACTTAAATATCTTAGACTAAAAAAATTAATGTGTCTTCGTTCGAGAGGAAGCCTGAAAGGCCACCTACAGACTACAAAGAAACGGATGTTAGTATAACAGTGGGCGGAAATTGATGGCGGCAGAGATCTGAACACTTGTGTATTTTCAATGCCACAGGATAGTACGCCACCATTGCCCAGAGATTCTATAATGTTGAGTTCCCTGAGGCTGAATGCTAGTTTAATTTCAGCACTGAGCCTGGACTCACATATTGTCGAATCTTCACTGATGACTCAAAAATTGACCGTGGGTCAGGATTTGGGGTCTTTATCGAAGCTAATGGGGGTACGCTTAACTTTGACTTTGGTAAGTTTGCTTCAATCTTCCAGGCAGAGATATTTGCAATCCACAAGGCCATGGACTACGTGGTGGAAAAAAAAGAAGGAGGTCAAGGAGTTTACGTGTTTGCAGTGCTGCACTTAAGGCACTGGCCAGGTCTCTAACTACTTTCCAACTAGTTCGGCAATGCAAGTCTCACTAAATTATGTTGGTAAATATAACGCTTTACTCTGGGTGCCAGGTCACTCGGGAGTAGCTCAGCCTTCCTCGGTCTGCAAACTGTTATAGCACTCTCACCTTCGGCCATCGAAGCCACCATCAGCAACGATGGCGAAGCATCGAGAGGCTGCAGGTGGGCAAAACTCATGTTGCCTTCAATCTTAGAAGGTTTGTCTAGTTACTTGCTCTCATTGAGCAGATTGGACTGCAGACAACTTGTTGGACTGTTGAAAGGTCACTTCACGTCATATTGACTTGAAGAGGAGGAGACGGTGAAGTATTTTTTGTGCTTCTTCCCCGCCTTTGAAAAAATTTGGTATGAGGCATTTGGCCTCGATGTTTTGAGAGTAGAACATCTGAGCTCTTTGACATCCAACAGTCTGAGGGACATGAAAACATTACAATGGACGGCACGTATTCTGAGTGCTGTTTTCTGCATGCGCTGTTTTGTGTCTGGTTTCGACAAAAAAAAAAAGAAGTAATAAATGTTGGCTTACTGCCTTCATTGAAAATACTTACTAAGACCTTTACTTAAATAAATATAAATAAAACATAAACTCCATTAGTAAGTAAGGTGTCAGTGCTGACCCACAATTGGTTTTGTGCGCTGGCATTGCGCCCGATGACCAATAAGGGGCACATATTTTTGATATATTCTGCTTATCTTATGACTAGTATGACTCTCTCAGGCTGTGTTGTTAATGCCATCATTCATTGCATCTTCACAAGGTCTCTAAGCCGCTAATGAGTTAAACAGGGAGATACCACATTAGTTATAATCGTGGAACTGATCTCACGCCCATAACTTTCAACAATGTGGCCCATGCCGAACCCCAAAATAACAAACGATATTTAAGGAAAACTGAGACTTAAAGTCGAGCCCAAAAGAGCAAGCTGTTTGATGAAATGGTTCATGCAATCGGTTGACGCTCGCTTCAGTCAACGCATTAACATTTGCTGGAATCTCAATATCAGTTTCTTTTTCGACTCAGATGATCTGTCTTGAAGCATCTCCAGTGTTATAGATGGTTTGGAATACTGAGTTGGCCTTTTTTGCCTTGGCGTTGGTTGTCATCATGAGGAAAAAACAAGCTAAGAGGAAACCATGATGATCCAGTCAGTGAGCAACTGCTTCACTAATGAAAATGTGATTAAAAGGAACTTCATCATGTTGCGTCCCCTATGATTGGCGGTGAGTGACTGGCTCAACGCTTTATCAAAATTGGATCACACACCACTTGGCTCAAGTAAAGATGCGGTTCCTATACTTTCAATTATGCTGAGTTCAAACGATCGACTACAGATTTTTACCAAAATGATGACCACCTAGAGCCTTGGATTGCCAACCTACGGCCTCAAGACGAGGAACAGGTTCACTCTAAGAGCACTAAAACACTCTGCACTCTGAGAACAGACTCTAAATCACCGAGGCGTTGAGTACTTCGTCCTTAATCCCCACCTGACCTGTTACATCGTGAACTTGTGGGGACATATCAGATCAGGTTGGGATTAAGGACGAAGGTGGGCGGGGGTTTGGTTTTTAAGGCGTTGCCTATTTAGTTCCTTTCATCCCTGCTTCTCCAAAATATAAGTGGAATGACAAATAGAAGATAAGCTGAGAAGCTTTACATTTCCTACAGTCTAATTAAGCACTTTTTTTTAACGAGTTAAAAATCTCTGGATTCCCAAGACTCTGTTAGCCCCCTTGTCGTATTCTTTTTTTAAATAAGAGGAGCTGTAACCGTAAGTTTAACTCCACACCCCGCATTTACCCAATTTCGAACGATTTACCAACAACATGCCGTCAGATAGCCGGCTGGTGAGGCAACAATCCTGCCGATTGGTTAGCTGGCTGTTCGGTCGCCTGACAGTTGCTGAAAATAGCAGTAAAACATGATGCGCAGACACGAACAAAATCGAAAATTCCGACAAGTTGCAGAAATAACTCGCAGACCATTTTAAAGTGCGCAACGCCAAACAACAACAACAACAACAACAACAACAACAACAGTTATGGAATACTACAAGTTACATGACAGTAGGCGCAACTGCCCAACATAGCCGGCACTCGTAGAACTCGTAAATATTTACTCATAGGTAACGTACGAGTACAACCTTCGAAAATTTATATTTGCAGCAGCGGCAAAGATCCTTTTGGCTGTAATGCTGTTGCTGCTATATGGCTGGATTGTGCTGTTGTTGCTGGTTGCTGGTTGCTAGTTGGTATACCAATAAACGTCGCCGTACATGCAATGCGACAAATGAAGCTAACAACTTCAACGGCGTCTGCGTGTCGTCGATGGACGTAGACGGCATTACGATTGGTAGTGGAGGTCGCCGCCACCACCGCCGCCAGCACCACCTCCGACGACCAATGCGCGCTGCAAGAGTGCAGTATGAAGAAGAAGAAACGAAAAGGAGTTGAAAAGCAGCGAATGCAACCGCAACTGCAACAAAGCGCCGTGTAATGGCTGCCTGCAACTGAAAGGAGTTTTAATCTTCGTGGTACGTGTTTATGTAGTCTGTTGTTGTTATTTATGCAATGCGCCAAGCTTATAACAACAATTATAAAATGATGACAATAATACTCATGCGCGTGGTGTGGTGCGGCCGCGGCGTGGCGCTACATGGAAGTTGATGATGCTGCTGACGATGATGATGCGCCGCATGATGGGGCGCTTGCAGCATAAACGTCAAATACGCTGGAATTACAAGCTGGCGACGGTGGAAACGGAGGCAGACGCCATTAAATTTAGCCTTGGTTAGCTTTTTATTAAAGATGTGGTTAGAAAGAAGAACTCTATGCTTGTAGGTATGTACATACATGCATACATATATTTTTTGATGATTGTTGAAATATTACTGCCACCGCAACATCATTGATGGCGGCTGTTAAGTGCCACACAGCTTGGCTCACGATTGTGGCAAGTGTAACGACGTCACCGTCACTGTCACCGTCAGCGTCATTCGCTGCTGGGAATATCCCGAAGCAGTCGATGGCGCTGAGTGTGGTAACAACGAAATTCACACAGTGAGTCATTAGTACGCAATAATGGAATAAGACAGGATTACATTTTTTGTTTTGCACCGGAAAAACGAGGTGATGAAGTCGACTTGAGAAGTCATCAGGCTCTTTATACTGAAATTGTGTTCAAATTGGCGAACTGCTGAATTCAATGTCTGTGTATTTTTTGCCACTGACCAGCCTAATGGCGAAGCAGTTAGAGATTACTGGTATAGTAAAATGTCCGTACATGAAGCCAAACACTCATAATTTAGAAAATAAAGCTACTACAAGAAGGCTTCAACTCCAGATCTTGTAGCGGAAGTGAACCCATCTTTAAAGATATACAAACTTTTTCTCTCTTCTTCATCTCCACTGGCCTCATAGGTTTAGAAAATTAACGCTCTTCATCTTCTTCTCTTCTCGTTTGGGGCTGTAACCGCTTAAGCGATTTGGGCCGAGTCCAACAAAGCACTCCCGTCGTTCTTCTACTGTCGAAAATCTAAGCCTAACTGAGGCATCCAATCAGCCTAAAGAGGGAGTTTATCCACGCAATACATCGAGGTCTTGAATATGAGCAGCTAAAATGTCTAAAGGGCCACCGACCTGAAAAGGCTTCCCTTGCCCTCTTGTAGTTGATGGTCACTGTGCTTAAGACTACGTTCTTTGCCTCCACGGTAGTTCTCTTAAGAGAGTACTACTACGATGGTTGGAAGATGTGGAAAAGTATTAAATGCTAGCGGACCCGGCGAACTTCGTCTCGCTCCAATTTAATGCCTAAAGATAAACTCCAGAGTGATAATAAAAGACAGATAAATCAAATTTCAAAGTGACTCATTCGAATGCAATCGAGATCAGTAGAGAGCGATGTGATAATGTTTTTAGATTTATTTCCCGGCGCAAAAACCAACAAAGATTGGCCTTGCGATCCATTGATTGTCATCGCAAAAGCCAATCGAACGGGGAACTGAATCCACTTGAATTGGAATGGACAACCAGTTGGAATAATCGGAATTCGTGGGATAAGGACTTCCTCTCCTTTGAATTTGGCCTAGATGATCGTCGCTTGAATCACATTGTTCATTAGTTTTTTGACGGACAACCACGTACTGTTGCACAATTTCGGTTGATTCAGATTCCGCAGCATGATTATGATCGATCCCACCTTCAGCTGTAAATTATGCGGTCAAGAGAGCTCGAAAATTCCGTCGGATAGTTGGTCGCTTCATCCTCGTCGATCGCGCTGTCAAACGATTTGTACGAATGCAGTTCTTCAGAGATTTGACTTTGAACGATAAAATTCAAGCCATCGACATCCTTATTCTTCGCTGCTAGCATTGGCTCTGTGCAATGGCGGGGAACACTTTGGTGATGAGTTCCTCCTTCGAAGATGTGAACTCGCAAAAATTTGCCGGGCACGATATCAATCCAGTCGAAACATCAGCAGGAATTTGGCCATTGCCAAGCGCCAGCAGTTGCTTCGAGAATTCAGCATCCGGTGGATAATTCTGTAATGCTACTCCCATGTTCGTGGCCGATTTCAACTTCTTGACATGCCGCCACAAAGACGACGATATCATATCCCCACCAAATTGTGTCGAATCACCTCGTAAATCTTTTATCGTTCGGTCAACTGCCTCCAAAGCTCGTTTACGCGCCATTTTTCATTCATCCCAAATGATGATTTTGCATTCTCGCGTCAATTTCGCTGTCGCCGCATTTTTGGTCATTGTGCACGCTGGCTTGTCAACCGTGAGAATACTCATCGGCAGCTTAAAAGCGGAATGTGGAGTTCGACCGAGTTCCAACAATGTGACAGCAACGCCAGAGGATGCAACAGCCAACACAATTTGAGATTTTGAACGAATTGTTGGAAGAATCAACGAAATGACGAATGTCTTGCCTGTCCCACCGGGAGCATCGAGAAAGTAAATGCTTCCCGTTCCATCGTCAACAACCTTCATCAGCGAATCGTACACGGGTTTCTGCTCGGAATTCAACAGCGGCACATTTGTTCGGACTCTTTCGGCCAGCTCTTCTCGGTCATAATCTTGAAATTCAAAGCTGTCGTGCAAACTCTGTGCAAAATGTCGTCAGCTATCTCGTTCTTGTATTTGTCCCACAATGCGGTCGGGTTCGACGGAGGACATGTCACTATGATGATCGCAAACAATGTACGAATTTGATTCGCCGGCGCAGAAACAGTTGCATCGGCGAGCGTTGACTCCCAATGTGTATCGTTTTCGAGCAAATTCAAACGTTGGCAAGCCTCCCGAAAAATGGCGCACCACTATCCGGAATCAGTGTAATAATACGCAAAACTCGAATCAATTACAGCAAGAAAAATAGCACATTTGCTCAATAGAAAATGACAATGCGAAAAGGACACCTCTCGATTTGCGCATAGCCTAAGGGCCGGTTTCTCTATGTCTGATTAACACTATCTGCAGGTCAAACATCGTTATCGACGTGATCGACTCCATAAGATATAACAGGGAGTCGATAACGTCGATAACGATGTTTAAC
>JAPVRG010291344.1:0-16293 GCA_029783565.1 Rhagoletis cerasi
ATTTGTGGCGTGCGCCTTGATGTTGTCACACAAAGGGGAGGGACCTACAGTTTTATGCCGACTCCGAACGGCGATTGTATTTTTGTGAGAAGCTTTTTCATGGCAGAAGTACCCTCGGAGGTTTGCCATTGCCTGCCGAGGGGTGACCGCTGTTAAGAAAAAACCTTTTTTCTAAAAATTTTTGCGACGTTGACCAGGGCTTGAACCCAGGCCTGCGGAGTGGAAGCGCGCACTGCTTGCCACTACACCACAGCGGTCACAGATATCACATATAAATTTTGGTCCGTCATAGCGGACTCATCATGAAAGTTCTAGCCTGGTTATATATGGTGTAACCAAAACCGTTGTCAGCTCTTGGACTATATGAAAAACATCGAAACAATAAATCGATGTTGACCAAATATCGGGAATCAAAAATCGATGTTTTGAGCACTGAATTTTGTCTAAGAACATCGATTATTTAAAAAAATCGAAGTGGAGAGTGTCATGCCCTCTTCATTCAAAGTGTGTGGCTAAAAAATGTGTACCTTGTTTTTATTTCTGTGAAAGCTCGTCTATAGCCGATGCTATGGCTGCAAAGCTACGACATGACGGCCGGTATTTTGTATATTTAGAAGAACTGTGTTAACAGAAATATTCCAAAGAAGGGAACAGACGATTTTCCCTCGAGGGTTGTTGAATGTATCGTTATAAATATTCCCCCATCTCCGAGGTAGTAGTTATTCTTTCTTAGAGGAGAGTTACGAACTCTGCGACGTATCGATCAAAGCGTAGTTTTAGTAGTTCTTGAGCTACTGGATAGACGTTATTACAGGCTGCCTCTACATATAACGAAAACCAAAACAACAAAATTCTCAAGCACAGAAACTCCTTGAATTATATACAGAATTTCGTAAAGACTTCCCTTTTAAAAATGCATGTTGACATTGTGAAGAGCTTTCAGTGGGCGAAGAATGCATCCAATCTTTTACTTTTTTAAATATGTGTCTTTGAATTTTTTTTTTAATCATTAATTAGTTTAATTATGAATTATGCGAAGGGTATTATAGCAACTGAGTGGCAACGGTGGCAACTTTACTTTCCCTGTTTGTTCTATTTGAAAGATTGAAGCGTGCTTTGCCCCTAGTACGTTTTTTCACTGTCAGTTTGATAATGCAGAAATGATTAAATATTATGTACATACATATGTAGGTAAATTAGCAGAACCAAATCGTTAATTAATTATTTAAGCGCATTTTGAATGGCTTTTTAAGCTTTCAAAGAAATCTGGGGGCCATAATTCTATTGTCACTTTTTACTGGCCTGTGGGTAGATATGATCATACTTATATATGTACATATACATACATATGTTTTTGTATTCGTACATATGTTCGTATGTAAATGACTCTTTGTAGACAACAACTTTGTCTGCTTTTGACACTCTTTTCAAATAGCATAATGCGCGCGTGCGCGGTAATGAACTCAACGGCTACTGGCGCGCATGGAAAGCAAGAACAGCAAGCAAATAGCTTACAAAAGTACTTAGCCACATACATTCGAACACATACACATTTGCACAATATGTGTTAACGTGCATACCTTCAATTGTGATCCCCTTAAAGCCACAAAGTGAACCACAGTGCGAACGGCTTGTGTTTATGAAAATTATTGTAATTAGTTTGAATATGCTTGTTAATCAACAGTGGCAGAGTTGTTGTTACTCTGTCTGGGCATATCACAATTAACGGAAATAATGATAACAATGGCATAAATACGCAAACCCAGCCGCAATCACGGCTGCATAAAACGTTGGCTAATTTCATTTGCGCATGCGCTCGTGCCACTTTGCTTTTCACTGTAAACACAAACATACATATGTACGGGTAGTTCTGTAACGTTTTATGTTATTTGAGCGTCAACAAACCGCATCTTATTTCAGCTGTGTTTCTCAGTTACGTTTCCACTTGGATAATTTTCACTTTTTCTACTTATGTATTCACTTACTGCTAACGATTCATTAACGCAAAGCTCAAAGAAAATAAACAATATGATGTACGGCTGTCCGCAGTCTGTTGAGCAGTTAAATTCCACTACAGCAAGCTTGTTTATTATCTCAATAGAATGTTATGATTTGTATAGATTGGGAGTTTTAATAAATTCGTGGAACTTCTGTTTAAGTTTTTATAACCGAGAATGTTTCAGAAAACAGTTGGGCAATCAATTATATCAGTCTTTAAGTGAACGATATGTAGTCTGCAATCGTGCCTGGATATGTTCTTCTCTATTACAGGTACAACCAACAAAAATACTTTGCAGTTTTTAAATTTTGGGGCCGGCACTTAGAGTGCACGCCAAGAATATCGATGGTTTCAAGTTGTAGGAAATAGTCGGCGATGGACCTACATAGGTACTAGTCAGTCTTATAGTCTGCAAAATAACGGCAACTTTTTTAAGCTGAGACTCGTGCTCTGGATAATGTACGCAAGTCTTATAATAAACACTAAGTTTTCATCTGTATAATCTTCGTCGATAGTAACTGAAATCGAGAATCATAATCTTGCTGGCATAACCGCGACGTCATACAACTCTAAGCTGTAGTAGCTTAGGAAAATTGGCAACTATTGCATAGTTATAAGCTTCTCTTTGACCCAGAAGCCCCATAACTGGAAAGCCTAGTGGGATGAAAAGCGCGCAGCTGCAAGTATCTCTGGATATTCGCCGCCTTTGGAAGTTTGTGAGGAATACCTTCATTCCTAAGGCTGGAAGGAGCTCTCAAACATGTCCTTTATACGATTACGATAACGTTTTCAGGAAATCCGTATCATGTCAAAATTTTGAGATATTTAGTGTGGACGTTTTGTGAAAAAATAAAACTTTTACAGGGGAAAAATTTAAAAACTAACAGATTTGTGTAAATTTTTGTGTTAAAGTCTGTTTTTTTACGAAAAAAATCAAGCTGCTAACGAGGAAAATCGGTGTAATGCGCAATGATTTTTTTGTATGAAATATGAGCAGGAGGGACGACATATTTACATGACATTCTCGTAAAACATGACATATGAGCCCTAGTCCTAGGTTAGGTTAGGTAAGGTGGCAGCCCCGTGTAACCGGAGCTCACTTAGACAATGTGAGATTTCCCTTTGTGATACCACAATTTCTAAAAGCCCCCTAAACTTTATCGATAAAACGCTGCGAGCCGATTATGTATTTATGAATTCGGCTAATCTCAATGCCCCAGAGCTTCTCGGGGCTATTTAGAAAGTGAGAGCCAAACTATTTCAACCATAGCCTCGCAAACGCTGGGCACCTAAAAAGGTAGTGTTGAGGTGATTCCACCTCTTCCAGGCAACTTCGACATAACGGGTCCGGTAGAATATTCAGCCTTACTGCGTGAATACCGATAGGACAGTGACCCGTTAAAACCCCCACCTGAAGTGACAGATGTGGCTTTGTGAGTGTGAAGAGTGCCCTCGACCGCCCTCGGTCCACCCTCGGCCCACCCTCGGCCAAAAGGAACTTGCGATCGCACTTGTCATGATTTTCGCCCAGCGCTCGCTGAGTTGACATGAGGTCCATCTACCTAAGAGTGTACCACAAGCCATCAATGACACCCCCAGCCGTTCTTTATCTGGAGATAACGTTTCCCTAGTACCTTCCATGGCCAGTTCGTCAGCCACACAGTTCCCCTCAATGTCGCTGTGACCCGGAACCCAAATAAGCCTAATGCAGAAGTATTCAGACGCGACCGAAAGAGAGAGCAGACACGCCTTAACCAAGTTATAGCGCACCTGCAACGAGCTCAAGGCCTTAATAGCCGCTTGGTTATCAGAAAATACGCTCACTTACCTGACTGTTATAACGCTCCTAAGCAGTGAATCCACCACCTCCTTGATAGCAGTTTCCTCCGCCTGCCAGCCACTTTTGCCAGCCCAGTTTGTAACTATGTTAAGGTCAGTTCATTCAGCGTGTTCAGGTATTTACCTTTAACTATAAGTGCAACATCGTCTGCATAGGCAATTACCCTACAGCCGTGTTTCTCCAGCTCCTCCAGTAGATCGTTCATCACTACGACCCAGAACAAAGGTGAGAGAACACTTCCCTGCGGGGTGCCGCTGTTCACCATACGATGACAGTTCTATCACGCAGCAAGTTTAGATGAGCCCAATGAGACTGACATCAACCCCTAGCTTATCCAGCGACTTAACTACTGCGTCCGGCAAAGTCCTTGTGAGTGAAGGCTTCCTCTATCCACCTCACAATTATATGTAGAGCGGTTTCTACCGACCTTCCTTTAAAATAAGCATACTGAGCTCTTGATAGGCGGTCCCGATGAATCACGCTCCTTATGTGTATGTCCACCAGCCTCTCCAACGTTTTCAGTAAAAAACGATGAGAGACTGGTTGGCCTGAAGTCAGGGCCGCCGAGACAAAATCCGGGCCCGGGGTCAAAAAAAACTACGGGCTCCCATACTAAATGAACAAATTCTCAAAATCAAAATTACCATCTTTTACATATTTACATATATGCATTTGTATAAACATGTATATTTAAGCGTATACATGCATACATGTATATTATATTCAATGAATATATAGTTACGAACTTTATTTTATCTATACATTAATACAGATCAAGTAAATATGTTTACATAGAAATATACATATTAGGGTGGGTCAAATGTATTGTTGAAAAGGCACATCCAGTTTCTGAATCTATGGGTCATACTGAGTAATATTGTCCATGGGACCATAGGTCTGAAATGAATTTCGAGCCTCCCTAAAATTGTTCATAACAAAATAACTATTTCTCAATCACTTTTTAAAATTGTTTTTAGTAGATATTATTATATACTTAATCAAGAATAATTTCCAAAAAGAATTATAGTAAAACTTGCTATAAGACGAAAGTTATTCATCATTTCCTGAGGTGTGAAAATTAATGAAAAAATAAGTACAGTTTATTACTTATAGAGTTTTGTTTAAATATTGCATTAATTGTATGAAATAAATTTCTTTAAATTGCAATAAAAATATTTTTTGGTAGTAATTCGGTATATTAAAAGACTTTAATTAACACAAGTGAGCCTTTCTGGCCTTAGCAGCTGCGTAATTATCTATGATAGTGTCAAAATCCAACTGTCTCGCTGTTGGTGCTTCAATACATAGCATGCCACGTCCTGTGAGGCGTTCTTGAGTTGAACACGATCGATGGAAGTTCTTTATCCTTGCAAGAACACTGAAGGAACGTTCAGCACTAGCTACTGTAACAGTAACCAACAATACCTTATGCGGGGTGCAGACACGTTAAGAGATTTATAAAATTTGTTGAAATTTAAAATGATTGCTATCTACGAAAGGTGATTAAAGGTGTTGTTTGTTTATTTTCTGTAATCAAAAAGCTTGGATAGCATTTTGAGATTCCCGGGCCCTCTAAAGTCCGGGCCCGGGGTAAATGACCCCCTCAGCCCCCCTCTCGTCGGGCTAGCCTGAAGTCCTTGGGACAACATGAGAGCTCCTTCCGGCCTTTGGGATAAACACCACCTTGACGACCCTCCAACTCCTGGGAACATTCCCGTATCTAACGCAGTTCGCGTAGATTTGGGTCAACCAACGGCGCGACACCTCCGCAGCTTTTTGCAGCTGCGCAGGTATGATGCCATCGGCTCCTGGGGATTTGAAGGGTGTTAACGAATTTATCGCCCACGTCAGGCGGCAATCATCCAAAGGGTAGCCATGGTCCTAGCAACATCGCAAAAAAAAATTATAGAAAAAAGGATTTTTCGTAACAGCGGTCGCCCCTCGGCAGGAAATGGCAAAGCTCCGAGTGTATTTCTGCCATGAACGGCCCATGAATAGGTCCCTCCTCTTTGTATGACAATATCTATATGTAAATGTCATCTGCGTACGCCAGCAATATCGCATTTATATGGTTTTATATGGTGTCGTGGGGGTTCAGAGTGGCAGTTTTCCAACATCAGTTTGAAGAAGCCGCATGGAAGTGCCTCGCCTTGTCTAAAACAGGGTGCTCAACAAATTTAAGCTACTGAGCCAAACGACAACAACGTCAATACCAATTACAGCAACATCGTTCTGGGAATCGCAAAAAATATTTTAACCCCAATAACAACCCATACAAACATACAGCTGAACAAATGCGAGCCAACACGAGGCAACAGTGAACGAATGCCGATTGACTTCTGTCCGTGAAGATTTTGCGTGTCGTGCTTCAATTCTGGGTTTGTTGTAAGTGAGCCAAAGTGAGCCAAAGTGAGCCACAGCGATGTTGTTGTGAGCCAACTGAGCCAGTTGAGCTACTGGATGAGCGCGCCTGGGCTAAAGCCTAGTTCGGCCCCGTTTCCTCTTGATTCGGGCGTAGCTTTAGCTTTGTAATGGCATTCCACATATCTTATCTGTAACAATGAGTTAAGAAAAGTAGGTGAAGGAAAAAAATTTGCGTCATTCACCTGACATGGAAAACTCTGCTTAAGTATTAAATAGCTTTCCCTGAAAGTATGTTTAACTTGCTTGAATAAATATGTGCAAACATACATATTTTCATATATTTACTCAATTAATTTAAGTGACCACACCTTGAACATACATACATTTGATATTTTCTTACAAAATTAATTCAACTAACATTGAAAGTTCAAATGGCATTCAAATACATACTTGCATGCTTAGCAAATCAATTGAAATCCAATACAAAAACAAATAGCGTGTCCACATTCAGAAAAACTGAAGAAATAATTTCAGTGAGTATAAATTCAATATCCATATCGCGCGAATCAAGCAATATGATGATTTCGCCTTTACGCTGATGATTCCCATTATGTGACAATTAATTTTATAAATGACCCGATCACCACAAACACAACATACGCGTGTGCTTAATGTGAAAATATGCGCTACATACGTTTGTACATACAAATGTAGATACATATGTATGTACTTAGTTACATAGAATATCCATATATAGGCTCATATTCCTGTAGTATACCTGTGTATCAGTATATAAAGGTAGATATCTATTTATGCATATATGTATGTACGAAAGCGTACAGTGGTCCTCATTTTATTTTCCTTTCATGAAAATTTTTTTTATCCTTAAAAGCAGAATTGTATTTGTCATACCAAACCCATAGCTGCTCCGTTTTGCCGCAAATGAAGGCAAATCATTGTATGAATATTTGTGGGTAAGACTGTGGATTAGGATGGAAGCGAAAGGATAATTGGGACAAAGGACAAAGGAATCGATCCAATGACGTTGCTAAGAAAATTGGACGGCTATTTTGGGTGGAAGCTTGACAAGGAATCAGTGGTCTGGGACCACTTATGTACGTACATATATATAGTGCGGCTTTGAACCCATTTATGGTTAACTTTTAATTGCGGTAAATATCTTTTTACATTTGGCATCCAAAAATCGTCGGATGTATCTTTACATCAGAGACCGAGAACGCGTTCCCGTTTTGGTTTAGTTCTGCACGTGAACAAAAGAATTCAGAACAATTTGAACGGAAACAAGCTATGAACAAAATGTCTGGGAACGTTTTCGTGAAGAACAAAAAGAGAACAAAACTTTCGGGAACATTCTCGAAATGAACGAAATGAGAACAAAATATTCGGGAACGTTTCCGTGTAGAACAAAACGAGAACAAAACTGTCGACAACGTTCTCAAAAAGAACAAAATGGGAGCAAAACTCTCAAGAATGTTCTCAAAAATAATAGAACAAAAATTATTATTATTATTACTACTTTTCAGCGTCTCATAAGCCCTTGCATTGACCGATAAAGAGTGGCAGTGCATCGATGAGTATCTGAACTCGTTGATGCCTGCTAGGAATTCCGCCAAAAGACTTCAGGATGAACAACTGACATTGGGATCATTTTTCGCCAGGTTTCGGAGCTGCCTTAGCTGAGAAAGTTGTGTTTTTTTGGGTCCCCGATTTGTCCTTCTTCTTCCGAAGAAGTACCATCGTAAAGCCGTTTCGAAATTACCATTGGAGCAACTTTGGATCACGTGCCAAGAACTGTCTGGAGACACAGTCTGTTCTCAAGCGCATTCTTAAACAAGTAATAAGGTTGGAAAGGCCACGCTGGAACACGTACGATCTATACGCGCGGAGGGTTCAACAGCGATGTATTCCGGAAATTGTTGAATTGGGCGATTGCTGATCGTGGAAACAAGGCTCCCAATACATCGAGTATACGACGGATCTTGGAACTTGAAAATTTAGTTGCCAATCGTAACTATTGGGAAAATAAGCGGAACGTCATGTCCCAATTAGCAAAACGTAGCCAGTTGCTAGTGGTCCATGCTACTCAAACAACGCAAGCCACGGTCGAACGTCTGTTCTCTGGTATGCGATTCATATTGGGGACTTTTGGGGGCGAATCTGATAGGGACGATCTTGGACGACATGATGGTGGTACGTTATAACAGTCAGAACACTAACAAGGCCATGAGAGCTTCCCAACAAGTTTCGACCAAATGTGCAAGGAGTCCTGAGACTTTAGTTCCCAAAATGTTCTTCGAAAGAAAGTTCCTGAAACTTTTTTTACCATTTTTTTCTTTGTTAGACCGTTCTGGAGACTTGTTCCCATTTTGTTCTCTTAAAAATATTCCCGAAAGTATTGTTCGAAGTTTTGTTCTTTTTGGGAATGTACCCAGGGGTTTGTTCTTATATAATTCCCGTTGAGAACGTTCTCGACAGTTTTGTTCTCACTTTCGTTCTTTTGAAAACACTCCCGAAAGTTTTGTTTTCATTTCGGCTTGGGGTTTTAAGCGTTCCTGGGAACAAAACTAAGAGACCGACATTTAGTTTCGATCATACCTTTTGTTCTCGGTAGATCAACAAAAATACATACTACTACTTTCCACAAAATGTATGAAATTCTGAAAAACTGAAATTGTCTTTATTTTCTTAATCATTCAAATTGAGCGAAGGTTAGGGTTTCATACTTGTTTTTCAACTTTTTCAACTATAAAATGAACTATTATCTACTATAAAAACTATTTTTATGAGGAAAATTTAGGAAAAACTATTTATTCGTTACTCGCTAGCTATAAACAAAAAATTCCCATCCAACAATCTTTGACGCTGGTGCCTCACGGTGCACGATTCATTCCCATCATTCTGCCTTACGCTTCTCCCTTCTCATTCCACTAAAATGTATCAATTTAACAGGCGATGCAGCTCATCAGTAAGGTGAATTAAAATTACCGCAGGACACGCGCCGAGGTCATTATTATGGCGTTTATGTTTTTTATGCCACGCAGTAGGAAAAAAACTATCCACCCTCCAATCGTTGAGTCGCGCTGGCAGATAAAAATTGAAGATGATAACGAAACAAAAGAAAAAGCAAACTGAAATTGAAACTGAAACTTAACTCCATTGACAAATATCAAAGTAGCAAAAGCAAAAGGCGGTTTTGAGGTAAAGAGAAACCGCACAAAGCTGACGACAACAGAGTTACGGAGTAAAGAAGTGGCGCAATAATGAGGATTCAATTATTGCTGTGATGATATTTAGGGTAGCTGCGTGCGCAGTTTAAACGCACATTTACGTACACACTTTATGCTATGGTACGCACATATACATGCGTCCTTTGTCCTTTGTAAGGGTAAGGGGGTACATGGATATAAATTTATATTTGATATGATATTTTTATTGATTGGTACGCATTTTTATTAATGGGTGTGTGCGATTCAGCTATTAACTAACGGTTTTTAAAAGTTACCCAATTATTATTATTTTTTTCAAACACCTACAATCGCTAATTATTGCTTTGATTTCCATTGCTGTGCTAAACTACTTTCATATGTGCTAGTAGGTGCCTCATTATTAATGCGAAATGGCAATCTTTTTAGGCAAAGCTACATACATATATGCGCATTAGGGTGGTCCAAAAAAAAGTTTAAAATGTTAAACCGTATTCTTTTGTTAAACAAAAATTACATTTAGAACTGCCTCAAATCCCATGAAGTTTTGCATGTATTTTATATGGGGGAAAAACACTTTTTCGTAGAAATGTTATAGAATCCTTGAAAATCAATATTTATCAATCGGCAAACTCTGTTTCTGTTCAGAAGTCTTCAAAGAATATTTCCCACATGCATACAACATTCTATGTACATTAGGGTGCGTCGAATTTTTTGGGTTGAACCGTATGACATTTTCGGATTCAACAGATAATTCTAAGGGAAAGTGTAGAAGAAACCATAGATCGGAAATGAGTTTCTAGCCTGCGCATTTTTAGAAGAAAAATTTAACTTTTCACAATTTTTTTTGCTTCTATACCAGTATTACATTGTGTTAACCTTTTCTTAAGGCCGTGTCACATGATTGGTGCATTTGTACAGATTTGTACATTTTGACAGTCACAGAGTGGTATTGTATAGAAATTTCATGAGTTCAAGTCAATAAAAAAAATTCCAAGCACCACTTTGTAATTGTCTATATGTACAGATTTGTACAAATGCCCCAATCGTTTGCCTTCGCCTGTAGAACAACAAACAAACCTTCGAAGTAAATATGTATGTACATAAATAACGGTTTTTGTATTCAATCGCTAAAAGCTTGATATGAAGCCTTCTGCATCGTAAGGATCACAGGAATGCTTATATGTACTTTAGACCGTATCGTATCGACCGTATAAAAATGTTCGCCGGACACCCCCTCATATGAAGTGTTTTTAAAAAGCATTTAAAAAAATAATAAACGTTTTTTTTTTTTGGACAACCCTAGCGGTCGCCCAATTACATTTTTCTTCATATCTTCGGCATTTATAGTCGGATTTTAAAGTGTGATACACTAATTTTTTTGTCTCGAGGAAGAGGGTTTCCTGCGTAAGTTCATTGACCTCAGGTACTCGATAAAAAAAAACCAAAAAAAAAACAACAACAAAAAAGTAGGTATTTTTCGTATGGTTTTCCAAAAAAAATAAAATTTGTTTTATTTCGGCAAAAGATTGATGATTTTTGACGGTCTTTAATTTACTGTCATTAGGGCGGTACATTAGGGTGGTAGCAACTGAGATCTGGTGGGGAAGTACCACAATGGAGCACATGAGCTTAATGAACTTCCGTTGGAAAAACCCCTTCCTCGAGACAAAAAAAAATTGGTGTATCACACTTTAAAATCCGACTATAAATGCCGAAGATATGAAGAAAAATTTAATTGGGTGACCGCTAGGGTTTTTTCAAAACCACCACTTTTCAAAAACACTTCATATGATGGGGTGTCCGGCGAACTTTTTTTATTTCGCCTGTAAGGCGAGACGCTCTAATGTACATATGTACTTGTATATCATACGCCGTTTCAAGATCTTTTTGCTTTTGGCGTATTGATTCACTCGAGTGATATTTATTTGGCCAGTAAGCGGAATGTTTTGAAGTACTAAATTGAACGTCGATATAATTATTTAATATTAAAATTATTGTCATTAAACTTAACAATCGACAAATATAATATACAGCCGGGCTGCCATTTCCGAAATCGCAAAAATTATGCGTTTTACTTTTCAAACCGCATAATTGCGCGCTCTCACAATCGTATATCGCAAAATTTTCGCGGTTTCAAATCGGAAACTTTAGACTTAGTGGAATGAAAAGAAAATGACGTCGCAGACTTAAATAACGGATTTATAAAAGCTTGGACACTTTTTATTTAATAAAAGAAATTCTTAAGATACATTTCCCGTACTTAAATATAAAAATTAGGTTTAATTTATTTTTAATGAAATATTCACGGACCACACCTCAAATTCTTCTGCAGAAAAATTGCCGAAACAACAACTGTTTGCGATTTGATTCAGTCGATATATCGATTAACTTTGCCAAATAATCGGTTTGTAATACCAGAAACATAGAGAAGAATAGAACTTATCGATAACAAAAAGTTGCGAATTCAGGAGCACCCAAAAATAAAAACGTACGATTTTTACGAAAACGCAAAAAAAATTGGAAATGGGAGCCCGGCTGATAGAGTTTAATGCCGGTATTCAAAGAAAGAGCTTGACCAGTAGAACACAGTGCATTTAAAAAAAATATTGACCTTTTAAACTCTATGACTCGCCATTTTGTTTGGGACGCCATTTTGGATAAGGAATTTCGTTTCTAAAATGAACTGTGTTCTACTGCTCTTTCACTTGTTGCCCATATTTAGGGGGTTTAAAAAAATTAATCAACCATTTTGTGGTGGCGGACATCTTGGATTTGGAATTTTTCATAGTCTACGGTATTCTACTAGTGAAGCCCTTTTATTTGATACCCACATTGAGAGGGTTGTGAAAAAATAGGAAACCGGCAATTTGGCGGCGGCGGCGATCTTGGATTTACAATCATACTGAATACACATGATTTTACTGTCATCAAGACTAAAGTTGTGTACCATATTTTAGATTAACAGGTCAACAGAACAAGGGGTAATTCCAATTACATATTACTAGATTTGACTCAAACAAGAGTCAAAACAACCCACACAGTTGAGAAATAGTGGGTTGAAATGTTCCACAAAAGTAAGCACCATTAAGTTTTACTATAAACACAAGATTAATGGTAAGTATACGAGGCTTTTTAAATAATTTAGATCAACTTAAGACAAATTAGGAAAAGTTCAATACACTGTAAAAGAAAGTTGTTTAGGGACAAAACGGCAGGTGGCCCATTATTCTAGAGCGCTTCCTCTTTCATAATTGCCATACCGCTTTCGTGTGTTTTTTTGGATGTTGTTCCGTGCTGTTAACTAGTGTTTCGCTACGTGTTGTAGATAAAAATCGGAAAGGAGTTATGTTGGCAACATTAGAAAGAAGATCGCAATTACCTTGTATTGAAAGCAAAAATCATTCTAAACGCAGAAGTCGGTAAATAAATGATAAAAAAATGTGGTAAGTCAAATATCATAAACTAAAATATACACAATTTTATATGCAATAGTGTAACAAAAAGTGAACACTTTGTGGAACTAGTATATGTACATATGGGCGTTTCCACCGGAAGGTCTACCGCGAAGAAAAAAACATAAGTATTTATGGGCCAATTTGACTGCATTTCGTAATAAATGCTGGTTATGTAATCGGAAAATGGTCTTGCTAGTTGGAGTCAGTGTCAAGATATTTTGAAAAACCCTATTTATGGTTTCATTTGGTTCAAACTTGGCATATGTAGTTGAAACCGAGTAAGTCATAGATTTCCAAAAATGGACCCGCTAGGTGGGGCTGAAGTCAAAATTCTACATAAAATGCATGTTTTTTGCGTTGAAAATTCGTTTAAAGGCAATACATATTAGCAAAAATATAATGATGGGAAAAAATTTCCCGTTGCGACATGTCTCGTGCGACAGTGATTAAAACTAAATTTAGAAAAAGTACAAATCATTTTTGCGTACAATCAAAACAACATTCTAAAATTAGTCCAGTTGAAATATTGCCCCAGGTTTCGCTGAAATCGGCGTTTCAATTCTTGGCCGCGAAAAGCACTTCTGTTTTTGTCCCGTGCGAATGCCTTGGTTTTTTGCAGTTATCTTGAAAACGAAAAGTTGCCCAAAATCAACCTTAGCACCAATTATAGAGCTTTAAGCTAAGCCTATTGTCAAAATAAAAAAACGTTTTAGATGATGTTTTTTTTCAGTTTGCATGTGTACGACGGTCACGTTCGACATGATGGAAATTCCCATGTGTAGAATGAAGAAAAAAATTACAATACTCATTTTCGACACATGGTTTCTGCTTTGCTTTCTCTTAGAATTATCTATAGATTCCGAAAACACCATACGATTTGACGAAAAATTTTCCTCCGAACGATTTGAACCACCCTAATGTACATATGTAGGTAATTACATATAAAAATTCTCGTGTGTGCATATATAACTACATACATTCATCGTGATCACATTTTTATTATTAATTTTCTTAAAGAAATTTAAACGTTCAATATTTCAACGCTCTATTCACTGGAGGAATGCCTTCCACAAAAGGTAAACAACCAAAGTAATCAGTTGATTTATTGCAATTTCGAATCGATAATATGGCCAACTAGCAATTAGAATTTCAACAACTGAAAGCAGCATAAAAAAGCCTATAAAAGCAGGTATTCAATGCGAAATGACAAAATGAAAAACGATCTTAGGATCACTGACTGAGCATTGGAGGATCCAATCCATTCAAATACTTGTAAAGATGAAAATGTGTGCTTAAGTGCATAAGTGGCTGCATGCATACACACAAATCATACATGTGAGCAGAAATTGCC
This sequence comes from Rhagoletis cerasi, assembly GCA_029783565.1. Taxonomy (NCBI): domain Eukaryota; kingdom Metazoa; phylum Arthropoda; class Insecta; order Diptera; family Tephritidae; genus Rhagoletis; species Rhagoletis cerasi. The sequence goes on from JAPVRG010291344.1 coordinate 14,237, forward strand.
GATGCAGTTATTGTAATAAGATAAGCTATAATTAAGCGCAAAGGGCCAGCAGAACTGCATTTCACGTATTTGGACACCTTAGGGCGTACATATGCTAAATAACATGCGATGGGCGTCTCGTGCAGCTAAATTTAATTTATACAATATGCAAAAAGTTAATTCCTGGTTGTGAAGCGAAAATGGCGTTCGCATCTTGTTAACCTGAAGTGCCATACATACATACATAAGATACATAGATGCATGTGTACATATGTATGTAGATATTAATATTTTTATATCTATATTTACATATACATAAATATATCTCAATGCATATTTACTTATGTTGATGTACATGTGTATGTACATCATCACTTTGGGCGTTTTTGCTCGTTTTGAGCTTTAACGGAAGTGGCGCCAAAGAAACTTTGCCGGATTCAGTTTGCTGTCGAATGCGAGAATGAAAATAGGGCATTATTAAGAGATTTTGCACCAAGTTAAGACTATTAATTAAACATTTATTTATATGTATTTATCTATGAGTGCATGTATACCATTTGGGTAAAACCCATCGTAAATATTAATTAATACCCACCAAATAGTGCTTAGCATGTCACTGTATTTAATTCGCGCAAACAATGTGACAATTCGAAAAAGCGAGCTCTAGTCTTCCGATTTCAGTTGGTTTCCGAAGCATATGCAAAAGCATTACTAGGAGTAAAAGTTAGAAGGCCAAAAGTGGGTTTTAATTGCATCATTTCTGATCGATGAAAAGTGTGGCAACGGGCGAGAAATACATTTTTTCGTCCTAATTTACTTTATATTGTGTGACATAATCATATATTCTCATTTTTGAGTTAACCAGAGCGACCATCAACATTAGTTTAAGTCTTTAGGATAAACTACGGCTTTATATTATTTATGTTATTTTATACTAACTATAAAATGTTTTCTTTAGGTTATTCTAGGAGATTTCCGGTCGGTGAATTGAAAAAGCGAAAATAAATTTATTTTCTTCCTCCTACGCGTTTTGGGTTCTTTGCGCCTTCTTCAGGGAGTCTGTTTTTATTCATTGAAAATAATGTAATTGAGAATCAATAAAGTAATTATTTTTAATTTAATGCAACATTTGTTGTGGCAAAAAAAGAAAGTTTTTATTGTACTAATGGCTCTTGGTTGAGAATTTTATGAAAATGAAATGAATGAATCATGAGAAGATCACCCTCCTATTGAGAAGTTTTGACTATTTCCTTTTTCAAATTAGTTTTATTTGTTTTAATATAGTTCATTCTATAAAAAAAAAACGTATAAATAAAAGTTTTAAAATTTGTGAAAAATTTTTAAAAACTCATCAAATTTCCACCAAAATTTCACACTTTTATTTAGCATTTTTAGAATTTTTTTTGGATATGGGTCATTCCATGTAAAAGAGGAAATCTACAAACATTTTGAAACGCCTTAATTATCCCTATTTCAGCGGTAACCTCTTGCTAAATGACTACATTTCATTAATCTGTTGAAAAATATTGAAAAAATTAAAAGAAACTGTAATTTTTGTCTATGGAAACTTTTACTTCATACATAATTACTTTACGCCAGTCACAAGGACCTGTTCTACCAGTCACAACTTTGAATTCTTTTTAATATTTCTATGAAGATTATAACAGCCAAGTTTTTAGTCAAAACGAAAGCAAATAGTATATATTTTACAACAAACAAACAAATCTGGCTTGAAATTTAACTGTTTTGGTTAAAGTTCGTCACACCAGTCACATTCATTCAAATGATTGTTACATTGGGCACGTTCAGAAGGCGCAACAGCTCAGTAACTGTTGCGATTACACCTTCTGAGCGCGTTGTTGTGTACTTCTGATCAACTCAACAGTTCAGTATTTGATGATCGTAATATTTTTCTGATCATTTGAAAAAACATGTTGTTTGACAGCTAATGTATCAAGCCGTTCAGAAGGCGCATAATTTAACAACGGTTGCGCACAACTGCTGCACTTTCTGAACCTGCCCATTTACTCAGAAATTTTTTGGTATTTTTTTGAAAGGAATTTTATGCATTAGCTATT
>JAPVRG010291361.1:16446-37343 GCA_029783565.1 Rhagoletis cerasi
ACGACAATCTTTTACCCAGGCGACGCTCTGTAACTATCAGTATGTACAATGCCTTGATTCAAAGCGAACATTTCAGAGCTCACTTACATGTTGTGACTATAGCTGAGTGCGCAGAGATGCTTGCTACTAGTTGTTAGCTTTCAGGAGGTTCCGCGTTCAAATACCATCAGAGGCAAACATGGTTATAAAATGATAAAGTATTTTTTTTTTTTTGTTTCCGAATTGTGAAAAAGCATCTGTGAAGTGCAGAACGAAATCGTAATCAAACGAAAAGATCTCCAACAATTAATCTGCTTAAAGCAAACAAAAGATAGTTTGGCCCCAAATCATATGCGTTTTAGTTTGAAACAGAGTGGATATGGTTTGTTTTTTTTCTCAGTGTAGAATTTCTACTGGTACGTGCTGATGCAAAGCCGGACAATGTTAAAATTACCAGTCGCTAACCCTGATTAAGGATAGAACGTGAACTAGTTGGACTGAAACGGAAACTGGTAGCATTCTAGCTCACAACTAAATAGTAGCTTTCCCTGCAGGGTATTTGCAAGACTAAACTTTCACTCGACACAAAGGCGCACACACACGGTTGCTGGCAGCCAACAGATGGCCGCTAAAGTAGCTTTTATTTGCACCATAAAACTTCAATTAAAAATGCCCTCTTCACTTATCTATTTATCATATTAAATACCTATTTACTTACTTGTAACTGTTGAATGGCTTTTCTGTAGTTTTATTTGCTTAAGTGCCTTTTTTGCTGCTGCGTAATGGCGTATTCAGCTTGTATGAATCTGCAATTAAAAAAAAAATTATGTATACAAATTAAATGAGACTTTGATAACATCGAATTAATTAAAGATACAGTGAAATTAAAAGTTGAAATAAGTTAATTAATAAATTAAGTAAATTGTAAATGTACTTTAAAGATTTTCAAAGCCAATTCTTTATGTGCAGAAAACCACTGAGCAAATTATTCCACCGATCAATTCGTTAGAAGCAGCACACCCTTGCTGCCTTCCTCGACAAAAGGGGAGCGTTTAGCAACATAATGCTCGGATTACTTTGACGACAGCAAGCAGCATCATCTAAACGCTTTGTCAATGGCGACATGCATTTTTTTAACGCGGCATTATAGTAAATATGTATGAGTTTGACATAAAAGAAGAGGAAGAACCTTATCTGTCGCTCAAAAAATAGAAATAGATCTAATCTGGCGACGGCGATAATTGCAGTCGCAGCCAAGAAGTCGTGCGGTCGTCAAAAAAATTGTGTCCATAAGAACGTATTTGTTTAAAGTTTGTCAGATTCTGCCTGTCGCTTGCTGTCGTCAAAGTGTTCAGAGCTACTCGGAGCAAAAGCGGATGTTAAGAAATACATATCGTCATAATATCAACCAATGTTTCGGTAACACTTTTCCGTTATTTTATTTATTTTCTTCAGATCCTGGTGTTAGCCACCAAACTGAACTGGAAGATAAATATCGAAACAGGCATAGAAAGAGCCTATATATGTAGCCTATTGTACATGCAAGAGGATATTTAGTGCGAATTGGGGACTTGGATGTGTAATCGCTATTATAAGACCAAAACTAACTTATAATGCGTTAGTATGGTGGCCATCATTGGATAAGCAATACAACGTCAGAAGATTGAACTGCAGGTGCTATAGCAGCAATGAGCTCCTGTACGCGGATGTTGCGGCCAACTCTTCAGTCAGACTAGGGTAGGTCAAACCAATACAGGCAAAGAAGTATTCTAGACTTCAAGGAAAAGTTTTACGTGACATTTCCTCTTAGACTGGATTGGATGGGACTAATATCACCTTTCCATTAAGGTTAACTATGACCTGACTATAACAGTACGAAGACCTCGGATCTTGTTAACGGATGAAGGACACGTTATTTTAAAATAGTAACAACTTTCAGGAGAACTGGCCCCTAAACAAACATGAGGCACGAATAGGACTAGCCTCTAAAAAAAAATGCGGCAAGAATAGGACTTTTTTTATTGGAGAGGTTGTCGCAACTGTCAGCTATAAAATAATGAATAAAGTATTCTGTATGGATCCCGATGCTTTGTGAACATCGGATATGAACACAAGATAGACGCAAAGCAACTTAACTAGCGGAATCATCAGCAGCTACTATAAAAAGTCAATAAACTTCCTAAAGGAATACAGATGGTTCGACCAAGCAATCGAGGTTTACATTCCCATACAAACTCATTTCCAACGAAAAGTGCATCAATTTACGTTAAACAACTTCCAAATTAGACAGTAAACAGAGAGGTCCAAAAGACATTCAACGAGAAAGAAGAAATATATTGCTTTGGTAAGACCACACTGAAACTGCACGTAGACTGGGCATACCAGCAGTAACAACCAGCATGTCGCCGTTTAATTAGCCGTTGAATGGTAAAAACTATATTTCTATATTAAAATTTTTTTCTTATAACTTAAAAACCATTTGTATCGAAATGGCCTCAGGCGCGGACTGAGAGTGAGAAAGTGCTTTAGAAGTATAAGCTATGAGTTTTCTTATCTCTTTTAGGAGTCGTTCGTATAAAAAAGCTACATAACTGGAGATTAAATACGGAACACCGAGTTAAAAAGGCGTGAGAATTGGGGATTACGTCCCAGAATAATATAATGGATATGTAAGACGGCGATCCATCCGATCCGATGGCTTGGCGGAAAGCCGCGGAGGCCAACTGTTGAGCAAAGATCGGACTGCGTTGCAATTGCTGGGGCCATAAGATCTCGTCCAGTGGTTATCTCAAACGAGACTACTTCTAGCATAGTAAAGCTTATAAATAAAGTTACAGCTTTAGCCTGCACACATAGCGTTGCAACGATGGGGTATCGCAGCAATAATGAAAATAAAATGCCTACGGAGTTGGCTCAGAGTAGGACAGTCAACCTTGTTAATTTCAGGGAAAAATTGTTCTTATGCCTCAGAGTTGCATAAAAAACCAGATTGCTTAGCAACATAGCTAATCAAAGGAGGAAGCAATATTACATCATCAGGGTTTTCATAAGATACTAAGTAGGCCCTGTGCACATAAACGGTTAAAAAGGGACTAGACTACAACATTTCCGGTGACAGAAGTAACTTAACGGTAGAAGTAGTAGAGCATCGCCGCTGCTGCTATACTGCAGCGAGAGGGATCTGGGCATAGCCCTTTTTCGGGTCTGACAGAATGGAGAGATATAAATCTTTTCCCGAACTGTACTGATTTGATGTGACGAAACACAAGTTTCTGTAATTTCGATACTTTGCTTGTTTTCAGAAAAAACTGCAAGCGAGAGGGATTTGGGCATAGCCCTTTTTCGGTTATGACAGAATGGAGAGATATAAATCTTTTCCTGAACTGCACTGATTTGATGTGACGAAACACAAGATTCCGTAATTTTGTTACTTTGCTTGTTTTCAGAACAAATTGCAAGTTTTGGGCTTAGAACGGTGTTTTTTTTTTTCATAACAACCCACTTCCAATGTATACGACGATATTTCAGCATGGGATATAGAAATCTCAGTTTTCCCGAATTGAGATTTAAACACATGTTTATTCGCTATTATTGAACACTCAAACTCAAAAAAGACAAATTCAATCCACCCCCACAAATTCCACGTTCGACAGGGTACTCCTGCTGGGTGCGGTCATTACCAACGCCATATGCCACATGATATGTCAGACTTGTCCTTTGGCCTTTCATTTCCTGCTGAGTGCAAATGGAGCAGCAAATCACTTTACATATCTCACTGTCGAGACCGATTTATGTGGTTATTTACCATATATGTATATGAGATTCCCCCTTTTGCACTGCATACTAAAGCAACCAACTGCAGATGAAGGAAAGTAGACTGTCACTGAAAGTAAGTTGAAGAAATTGGTTGGGAAAAGCGCGCATAGGGAAACTGGTGGTGAAATTTGCTTATGCAAAGGAAATGAGGCCTTTTTTTACAATTTTATCTGGGTCATCTTTGTATGTAAGGTATGTAAGTAGGCCATTCAAAGATTTGTTGGTAAATCCTCATGTGATAATCTGCTTACATTTATTTATTTCTTTGATACTACGCATTCGTGTGTTTTTGCGTTCTCAATTCAATTGATTTTAATTACACTTTAGTTAAATTAAATTAAACATAGACTTTCTACAAAATTAACTGAATGAAAACAGGTAAGGACGAACATAAAAAAATTTAACTTCGACCTTCATTTCTGGCAAATGAGCAATGTCTTATAAAAAGGCACCCGTTTACCAAATTTCAGTTGGATATCTTGAAAACTGAGGGACGAATTCGCGTTCACATAGACAGACAAACAGACGAACATGGACAAATCGACTCAGCTCGTAGTCCTGATCACTATGGTATAGCTTTTTATGGGTCTATCTCCACTTCATCTGGTACTTACAAACATCGGACCACATTTAAAATACCATTTCATGTCCATGAAAGGTATACAAATTTATATATATTTAGACATCACCCCTTTCAATAATATAAAATGAAGCAAAGTCGAGGGATAGAGAAGTAAAGGCTTCCTCTAAGTACATGCCTCAGCTACTTCACAATTTTTTTAGAGCCCTTTGTGAGATAGATGTACCAAAGAGTTTTGATAAGATTATGTCGCTCCGTTTCTTTCCATTGAAAATAAGGGCATGAAAACTTGAATGGAGTGTCACTTGGAATCCCTTCTTTGGTATTTAAATAGGTACCTGGTTTCGCACCTACTTTAAGGCTGATCGAGAGCGCCCAATATAAAGAGGTTTATTGCAAATTATAATAGAAAGGGCATTAAAGTTTTGTAGAAGAAAGACATAAATTAGGCCACCACCGTTTATTTTAGCCTCTAAATTTAAGCTTCAAATTTATATGTACATATTTAATCTTAGTCAGAATTATTGTCCAAATGAAAGATGACTAAGAATATCGATACGCATGCAACTGCAAGTGTTCTTGTGAGCTCTTTAAACATTCTATACGTCAGGTGTCAGTAAATACCCTGAAGCCTTCGACGCCTGCCTCGCAGGGTTGTAGGGACTTTCAATTAGTGCCATGAAGCTTTAGTTTCTACTACTTTGAACTGGCAGCTCACAACTGCCACGAAAGTGCTACATTAGGCACCTTAACATGGCCAATACGACTGTAAAGCCTCCTGCGAGCATGTGCTTGCCACAGTGGTGGAGAATAAATAAAAACAAAAGACAATGTCGAGGTGAGGTTTTGATTATCAGCGGGCTTACGTTAGTGCATACATATGTATGTATGTACATAAGCACATATCTGTGTGCTAACGTAGCTGGCTTGTGTTGCAATTGTTGGTCCCAAACGTTGGTTATGCCTTACACTTGCTGCACGTTCGCCAGTTTGTCATATTTATCTTGGCTATGTTTACTGTTTGCTGTTTAACGTGTTCACGTCCCTCAGGAGCACTGCTGACCCCAATGCCCTTGCTAACTGCCAAGCAGCTTCTCTTTTCCAGTCGACCTCTGACATTTGAGCTTCTGAGACGAAGCTGTCTTGTCAGTTTGCATTCATATCTGCTTGATCCCTTTGGTGTGGTCATACAATGCAGCCTAGTAGTCCTTGCCTACCCATTTCCCCTCTGTAGTTAAAATGGGTTTATTTGCCACAGCCAGATACTTTCACCTCCATCACACCTCACCGCAAACTACTATCACTCAACTTTGCTCTGTCCAACTCAACCGCGGCCAGCCGAGTAGTCGAGCAAATATTCACCCACGCGGTAAGCCAACATATGCAGCTTTTACGTTTGCTTAGCGGGAATTTATGTCTATTTATTCAGTGTTGTACCGCTGTCGACTTACTGCCTATCTATTGCTCTATCTGTCTATCTACATGACTAACGGCCGGTGGTCTATTTACCTCAATCTCAACACATTCGCTGTGATGCGTAACTTTTACCATTTTGCGTGGTTACTTAAACGTATTATCACGATTGTAGGTGCGTTTTTAAATGTTTTAGTGCAGTAGTAGATGGATATAAATAAGTTTCGCTACCAGCTCTACTTTTCTCCCGCAGTGCAGTCGCTTTCAATGAAAGCCGCAACACATTTCGCTTATGCAAATAAGTACACTGCAATACTCAATGGGAGTGAACTTGTGGTTGCGTGAGCGACTTGTGGTTGGGTGAATTGTTAGCGAGTTGGAAGTGGTAAAAGATGATCTGCTACACTAATGCATTTTGCACTTTAATGTAAATAGTTAATATTTTTCTGCTACTACTGCTACTGTTTCCGCTACTGTTGCTTTTTTTACCAATATTTAGAGGGGTGCTTGACACCTTAGCACAGCTTAGCCGCAAAGATTGAGGAAAAATTACGTTATTTTCAAAACACTTTACATGGCAAAATATCAACGTAATATCATTAGGGTCGTGAAAACTTCAACTAAGATAAATATATGAACTGTTTCTGACTGGAATGCGGGGTGAAATTTGGAGGATGCAGATCATTCGCAACATTCCTTCTTGCTTTCATCCTGATTCTATTTCTAGCACTTTAATCTAGTATTGTTAAGGTACCTGCACCGATGGATGAATGGTCAGTAGTACTTACAGAACTGGCCGCTAACGGTAACGGTGCCTCCGATGCACGGGCAATATCGATTATAACAAGTACCTAACAACCGTATGCGGATTTTCCGGGGTCAACCGCCCTTTCGTGCGTACTAGTGGGAACAAAAATTAAAATAATCAAATTATAAAAAAAACAATCCAAAAAGGTGAAAAAAAAATCCAGACAAACATCCAAAGCGCAACAGGGGGTGTGTTTCAACTTACGGCGTAAGCAGTGAATGTTAAGTATAAAATTTCTAATGAGCTCCCAACTACCTCGAAGTCTGCGTTTAGTGCTCCAGGAAGTACACTGAATGAAGTATTCTGGGGTGACGCTGAAGTTATGGTACAACGGCCGGAACTGAACACGCCAGTTTGGACAACAAAATCCGCCAAGAGAGGTGGATCGAGACCAAATCAATTATTTCAAAAGATCTGTTGAAAAATCTTGAGTTTTGTTTCTGGCGAGTATCTGAGAGGTTATCCGATTTTCAAGGTGAGTTCTCTGGCTACCCATAGAAAAATCATTAGCCGAGCTCTGTGAAAATCTTAGGATAAACAGGGCCCGCATTTGGTTGCCGAAGATGACGATGGATAAGGACAAATTGGTGCGGAAAAACTCAAAGATATTCATTAATGACTGGATGATGTTGCGCGGAAAAGTCTTTGGAGCGTGCACAAACAAATTGTACCTTCTGAGGCTTTCGAGTCCCTACCAAAGGTGAATAAAAAGCTGTTCTTCATCGTCAGAATATCCAAACTCAAAATATTCCGCTCGAACAACATGAAGCCAAATAAAGATTCCCAATAGAAGGTCGTCGATGATGCCAATTAGTTGTTGGGAGATGGTCCCACAAAGTCAAGGAGGCGGGTGGTTTAGGCAAATCTCAAGAATTCTAAGTCCAACTCGGAGAACGTTCTGAGTGACCTGGATTTTAAAGGGCTTGCACTAATTACCGCTATAAAATATTTTTGAGAACATATTTGAACATATTTAAGCTTTATTTTGTTCCAAGTCACCACAGAAAGTGAGCCCCAAGATATTGCTTGAGAGGAGTGACAAGCCGAAGTTAAAGGAGAGAAAATAGGCAAGATCAGCTGTCTTTAGAAACTCTAGGAGTCACAAAACGTTTTAAGACCTGCCTATTGCCTTGTTAAGAGAAGCTTATTCTAATGTTGGTATGAGTGAGCTTTATCTGTTGGTAGCTGTGCAATAAGCATGACTAAACAATAAGTACCGCCAACTTTAGCTGTAAAAAGTTTATTTAACATATGCAGGTTGAAAAGTGTGTTTGAATATACTTTTCGCAAATACAGAGAAAATAAGATCCGAAATAGTTTTCCTGGTTAAGCTAATATACCTAATTAAAGCTAAAAATTTCGCTGAGGTATTAATTTTTTCTCAAACGACATTTCCACTTGGCACTAAAACTGTTGCGGTTTGTAGAATTTGATAAATGATTTTAGGTTTTTTATGCTTTAGCGTTGAGAAATTAATAAGGAACACAAAAAAATATACTCACAACCTCAGTAATCGTGCATAACGAAGCGTGAAAAAATTCCACAGCTTTGGTTGTTTGATTCTTGTTAAAATTACTCATCTGTGGCTATATATCCCGTTATGAATGTTCATGTACATACATATGCATGTACATTAGGGTGGTACAAAAATAAATGTGCGAAAAAAGTTTAAAATGTTAAGCTCTCGCCACCTAGGATTTTTCTAAATGGAAAAACAAAATACCCATATTTTTTTTTTAAGACGAAGATGCTTAGAAGTGCTTCAAAGCCCATAGAATTTTCCATGCATTTTATATGGAAAAAAACACTTTTTCGTAGAAATGGTATAGAATTCTTGAAAATCAATATTTTTCAATCGGCAAACTCTGTTTCAATTTAGGAGACTTCAAAGAATAACACCCAATAGTTTACTTCACGATTTTTTTATATTAACGATATTTTATGGGTTGCGTTTTTTGGGGTTTCTAAGGGACCCATATAAAATAGTTAGTATTTAAAAAAAAATCAACAATTGGGTATTATTTCCTGAAGTCTTCTGAAGAGAAACAGAGTTTGCCGATTGAAAAATATTGACTTTCAAGGATTCTATACCATTTCTTCGAAAAAGTGTTTTTCCCCATATAAAATGCACGGAAAACTTCATTGGCTTTGAGACAGTTCTAAATATTAATTTTTTTTAACAAAAATACGTTTTTTATTCCATTCAGAAAAATTCTAGGGGGGAGAGCTTAAGATTTTAAACTTTTGTGTGCCTCCCTAATGCACATACATAGGTGTTGTTTTTATATATGTATATTAACCCAACTGCTTGTGAGCGTTAATCGCATTGCGAGAAAAAAAAATGTATGACAACAATAGAATTTTTTTCTACAAAAACAAGCGTAAATGCGTAACTTGCAAATGTCAGCAGATACTTTTCTCCACTCATCTAACTTCCTCCACTCAGCCACCATAGAAATCGCGCGGAAATCATTCCGTGCGTAGGTGGTACTCGTACGCGTGGGTTGGGGAAGAAGAACGAATTAAGCGAATACCGTTGGTAGTTGGTGGTTCGCAACTGGTATGGTATACAGAATACATATTTACATACATATATTCATGCACATGTACACATTTGTTTGTTGCTGTTCGGTTACCAAAGTGGGTAACTAGAGCGTTATGGGCCATGGTTATTTGCTAAATTGGCTAAATTGTGGGCTGGTTGAACGCTTTGTGTATTTGTTGGCTGGTTGCACGTTGGCGCTTGGCCACAACAGTAAATGGGTCATGTTCATTTTTACTCGGAAATTAATTTTTCAACGATGATTACAGCATGCAGGGGTTGGAAGATATAAGCTGCGTAGAAATTTTATACTATTTAATAATATTGAAACGCTTTAGCGCGCAGTGCTGGGTGGCAAATTTATTTGGGTAGATAATTAATTGAGTGAAGTTTTTGAGTTCTTTAAATTAAGTTTTTAATTTTAATTAAATATACACCATGCACCGATTCCTGATTCGCACAACATCCAAAAAAGATTTTCCTAAGATGTAACGCAAATGAAAAACAAAAGTGTATTTTTGTCATAAAAAACTATTTGCCGTATAAAAGTGGCGTTTGTAAAACTAGGAGTCTCTTTACGCCAAGAGGCGCACCGCATATTGGAGAAGAAGCTCAACCCAACACTAAGGAAAGGGGACAACCAAAAGGCTAAAGAAGAAGACACAAACTTCTCTAAAGAAGTGAAATAACTGGGAATTGTTCTTGATGACAAGCTCTCACGAAATCGGGACCAAGAAAGGATAGGACCACCATTTCTCCTGCCAGAAGCTTATGTGGCAGAATTGGCGTATCAGACCTAAATTGGTAAGATGAAAATACGATACCATTTACTTACTCATCCTTACATATATTGCGATGCTGGTAGAAAACGGAAGCAAAGTCCACGAAGGCTGAGCTTAGTAAAATCCAACGAATAGCCCGCGTGGTCAACATTGCGGCTCTCGAGGTGTTTCTAGACCCGCCTCTTCTGCTCATATGTAAAGACTCATCTCAGAAGGAAATAAACAGGATAAGAATCTCTCCACTCTGAGGGTTCCGAGGTTTAACTTCACACATAACTTCGGGGCCTTTTCCCTAATAGAACTATTTTGGACAATGAACGAGTTCAGTTCTGGATTGACAGCCATTTGATGGCTTTAAGATAGACCATGGCGTCGGAGCAGGGCTCTTTGGTGTATAACCCAGATGTATCTCTAAAACAGTATGCAGAAAGTAGGGCACCAATAAATACATTTACAAACACTCTTTTATAAGGGCGGCGCTCTTCGTCTTGACGCGAGCTTGCCTCAAAGCTGATATGGGATTGACCTCAGCTCTAAACACTCATCTGACCCATGAACGAGGTTTACCTCATTCGGTAACTGGTGGAATCATGGGCAATGAAATGAAAGATATTTTCGCCAGGAAAGGGGATACACAAGGATTCATGGGCCCAGGCTCTTTTCTCGGTCTATCATGGAGCTTCGTTAGATGAGGAGCACCAAAGCCCTCCCATTGCCAACTCAGCGAACGCTGGGGAAAGCCACTGTGAGGTCGTTCTGGCCGGAGGTGAACAAGGCCGGCCTAGGGATCTCCTTAGGCTAGCGAAGTCGCATCTCTCAATTCTAGAGACCGAACATCACACTGAACCGCCTTTATCGTAGCTGAATGGAGGACGACGAGACTTCCTCTTAGACAGCCCAGCTTTTGATAGAGTGCGGCTTAGGCTCCTGGGTTCGTATTTTCCAACTGGTCTAGAGAAGCTCTCCGGGATTAACATCCGACGCCTGCGGGACTAACAAAACCAGCGAAAGCAGCGATTCTCACTTCAATCTAGCAGTTACCGTTCGCAGTGTTGTCGCAAAGGACCAATGTTCCCAGTCTAAGTGAGCGCCTTGATAAGGGACAACCACCTTTACCTAACCTAATTTACTGGCTCTTTTAGGGTAATGAGTCTTTTCAAACCTGGAAAATGTTTGCTCCGATCAGTGCAAGTGTGTCATGAGGAATGGGAAAACAGCAGAGCACATTATGCTCCACAGTTAAGTTCGTACCTAGAGACACATTACCTAAATACCTTTCAGGCCAGGGACATCGCCAGGCGCCTTAACGATGCGTGGACCAAAGAAGATATATGTAACCAAACAGAGGTCTGTTTCAATGGATCTAATTAAATCTACTCCAAATGTAAATAAATGAATTTTTAAACTCAACTTTATGTTTCGCCAAATCAAAATTTATATTTTTAGAATACCATATTTTTAAACTTGAAAATTTTTAGTTTACAAACTTCCTTTCGTTATTCAATTTACTGCACATCCGCAGCAAATTTATTTATACATTTCATTAAATCCGCAATGCGCCCTTTATGCTTGCTGGTTTGCCTTCCTTGCATTACTTGGCACAGCGAATGAAGCTGCCACATGTAATGAGGCATGAAATGCAGCCAATGCCAAGTCGCCGCATTAATTTTTGCATGCAATGAAATTACGCCGAACAGCGCAGCAAATACACATACATACACAAAAAAGCATTAAAACTCAAGAGTACTTAGCATTCATGTTTCGAAGTTGCAACATAGCAACAGTGGTGAGCAGAGAGGGCAAATGCAATTTGTGCTTGAAAAAAAGGTAACCAAAATATATTTCTGAATGTGTTATGTAAGTTGTGCAACCCACTTCAGTAGCAGCTGTAATAAATGTAATTGCAATAACTAAAATTTTTACTCTACATAAATGTGTACAAGGCATAAGTAACACTCGGCAACTATGTTGTGCAACACTCTGCTGTATTGTGCAAATCTCGACTCTGTTTTTTATTCTGTTTTAGTTTTATTTTTGTTTACCTATGTAGATACATATAGCACGTGCGCTTGCAACACGACCCTTTCGTGCAATCGACATGTAATTTGCTAATTAAGGTGTGAAATGGCTTGGGTCACTGACTCGAATAACTGATTTGCTTGACTGATTGACTTACAGTCGCACAACTGATGGGGGTTTATTTAATGCAAGAATTTGCAAAGTTCGCAATATTAGGTGCACGTAAGTATATATATGCGTACATGGAAGTATGTATCATACATCTGATTATGAAAGCGGGGTGTGACATTTAGCCATGTATGAACGAAAATGAGAATGCAGTTTTTGCTTATTCACCCAGTTGGCATTTGCAAAAGGACTTTTCAAACGAAGCCCTTCTCATAGGGCTTCTGATAGAAGGCTTGTCAGCATGTATAAAATCCCAAATCGCTGGTCTGCCTTGATTCAAAGTGAACATTTCGACACACATTTACATGCGTGGCTGTAGCTCAGTGCGCAGAGATGCTTGCCACTACTTGTTAGCTTTCAGGAGGGTCCGGGTTCGAATTCCGTCAGAGTTAACGTGGTTATAAAATGATAAAATATTTTTTTTTCTTTCCGAAATATGAAAAAGCATCTGTGAAGTGCAGAACGCAATCGTACTCCAGCGAACAAAATTGGACTATTTAACAGCACAATTCAGGAAGGGATTCTGCAGTTATGGAAGGCCACATGGAAGCCCTTCCCAGAGAAAAGTCAATGTAAGGCCTTGACAAGTGGGACATGTCATACAAAAAAAAAAAAAGAATGATAAGCAGCAGTGCTCCTCTCTGCCAATGGAAGGACTAGAAGTGTTTCTAGAAGGGGTTTCACGCCCTTCTTTTGCGAACTGGGTAGTAATACATTTACATGCGAATGTATGCTAATAAATGTGTATAAGGAAAAGGTTTGAAGAGTTCATAATCATTTCAGTAGATTTCATATGTATGTTTGTATAAATGTATGTATGTATAAATGTATGTATGTACATACATACTGAAAGGAGGGGCCTTCGTTCAGATTCAAAAATGAGCCAGCACCATAAATATTTATTTATTTCTTTATTTGTCTATGCAATTTACAATTCTTTCAGACTACAAATGAAAATTGGGCAATAATAAAATTGCTAAAACTGCATTTAGAAAAACTAGAGAGCAATATTATTACATAAGTAAATGATATTTTTAGAAGTTGAGAGATCAAGGTCCAGAGAAACGAGGAGCTTATTCAATTCGAACAGTGTTCTGTTAATCGGGGTATTAAAGCCATATATAGTTCTGCTTGTGCCAATATAAAATGAGTTCATGTGTCGCAAGACTCTACAAGGCACATTAAAATTTTACACAACAGTGAAGAACAGTCGACAGATCTATTGACTGTATCGAACAAAAATGAGACTGATAAAAAAATTCTTCTGTTATACAATGTCATTAAGTTAATCAACTGACAACGTGAATAATAACCAGGTAAGGGTTCAGATAAATGTAGGGGACGTAAAGCAAACCGGATAAATACCTTCTGCACCGATTCCAAACGACTTATATGAATTTGGTGGTAAGGCCTCCAAATGAAAACAGCGTAGTCCAGAATCGAACGAACATAAGAGGAATACAATATTTTAAAGGTGTACGGATCTGAGAAAGAAGAGCTATTGCGGCGCATGAATGCGAGCATTGAAAAGGCTTTAGAAATAGTACAGTTTTTATGTGTGACAAAGCTAAATTAGGATCAAAGTATATACCAAGGTCTTTAATCTCCGAAACCAAATCTAAAATGGTGGAACAAATACTATCGGAGGTACGAATTGGATTTTGAAGTTTAGAAAAACTTACTTGATGACATTTCTTAATGTTAAGAGATAGTTGATTTTTTACACACCATAAGTAATGTATACCAAGCTCCGATTGAAGAACCCGTGAGTCATTAACGTTTCTAATCCCCCAGTAAATTTTTACATTAGAAACTGTGAGACTCCAGAGGTCGGCACAAATGAGTTGGAATAAACCCCATAAATTACTACAGAACTTTTTCTGCCACCCGGGTATGATTAAATCCACTGCAAAAATACAGAATGGAAGCCCATATTAGAAAGTTAAGCTATTAAAATTTTATGTGAAATTCTATCGAACGCTTTCGAGAAATTCGTGTAGATAGAGTCCACCTGATACCTATTTTGAAAACCAGTAAAACAGTCATCAGAGAAAACTGCGAGATTGGTTAATGTAGATCTTCCTGTAACAAAGTCATAAAAATTAAATTCTTAAGATTAGAAAACAGTTTTTTTTTTGATAATGCATTCAAGTAACTTCGATATCGGTGATAGTTTTGATATAGGTCTGCAATTTCTAATATCACTTTTATTGCCACTTTTAAAAGTCGGTTTTATTGAGGTCAGTTTCCAACCATTAATCACTATACCAGCGGAGATTTATTGAAAATTGCTGTCAAAGGCTCAATTAAAGATAAACAATTTTTAAGCAAACTTACAGACAACCCATCAATATCAGTTTTTGAGGATGCCTTTCAGTTTTTAATACCCTCTAGAATATCCTCCTCAGTCAAGACCAAGGAACCAATGTGAAATGAAGAACTCGCATAACAAACACCTGAGAAATCAATGTTTAGCATGTCGTGGTCGTCAGAAACAAAGTTCGTCGCAAAAAACTCAGCAAAGAGATCGGCTGCTGCCGAGAACGAGTCAGCAGTTGTATCTTTATAAAAAACAGACGTCGGAATATTTGAAATACGTTTTTTTTTTTTGATTTTATGAAACACCAACAACTTTTTGGGTATATTTTGATATTTGTTTCATAATTCCTAGGTTGGCGAAAATCCTCCTAGGTGTATCCTCTAAGAGGGTGCCGACCGGGCAATGGGCATCTTTTCTTTTGCCGCAGCAGTGCAAGCAGGCGGGGCCTAGCTAAGGCCGAGATATAAACTCTCCTGCCGCGTCTAGTGTCGGGCCGTAAGCGCTCGCTCAAGGAAGGCTGGGGTGGGCATACTTAGGCTATTTCTAGCGGGTACCTGGCGGTAGGTATTAAACGCCCCCCTATCCAGGGTGTCATGCGTCACCGTGCCCATTGGACGGTTTGCAGTCAGGGGGCTTTCCGACTGTATTCCTACGGCGCCTCCGGGAGTAACGGTGGACTTGCTGTGGCATGGGGCTCGCCCGTGGTCGACCGTTTTTTCCCCTTTCCTTTTTTCCGGCCGCCGAAAGGCTTCTGCTTAGTGGGCGGCCAAAGAACCAAAATAAAGCAGTCCCGGAACCCTGCACGGGTAGTGCCGCCGTCGGACACGGCGGAGAAAAGTCAAAGAAACCCACCATCTCGGAAACCGCATCGACGGCACCGAAGACAGGGCCTGCACGGCCCCAGCAATTTCGGTCCTCCGCAGAATCTGGAGGGAATGCTAAGCCCCCAGAGGGAAAGCAAACTTCCAACGATACCGGCAGAACTATGCCCCGCGAGGGAAAGTCGAAGCCGGTGGAGAAGCTGGGGACGGCCCCTCTCCCTATGCCCATTCTGAGCACATCCAACTCGTAAGGTGTAGTAACAGAGCCCAAGTCCTCCACGGAGAAGTAGAGTACTACTTCTGCGAGCCAAACCTCTACGACCGAGGCAAACGATCTCGATCGGCGCCCCGGCTGCTCCAATGCAGCCAAAGTAATTCTACCCTCCGTCAGAGCCCAGCGTGACCGAAGGGCAGCCCCTGCATCGGATCCCTGATATAGCTTACAAATCTTGCTTTGGTGGTCCGGCCGATTTGGGCGCTTCAAACAACCAGAGTTCCCACATGAGCTCCCACTTGTTTAGTTTTACCCTCAATTTGCAAACATTCCTCGACAGTTATTGCACGAGCAGTTTCTAAAGTCACTACAGACCCTGAATATTCGCGACATCTTTCGCCAAATATTCAGTCCGC
This sequence comes from Rhagoletis cerasi, assembly GCA_029783565.1. NCBI lineage: Eukaryota > Metazoa > Arthropoda > Insecta > Diptera > Tephritidae > Rhagoletis > Rhagoletis cerasi. The sequence continues at coordinate 32,325 of JAPVRG010291361.1, forward strand.
TTACTTAAGTATCGCAAAAACTTCCGATTGGAAACCCTTTGTCATTATACCCAAGGCAAGAGTTAAACTGAAGTTACCCTCCATTTGAAATCCAGCTCCAGTCCTTTTTTCAGTCTTTCAGCTTTCCGTGGATACAGATTTTTAAGGAGAGAGTACCGAGATCTATCCAGTGCTTCCTAAGGTAACGATGTACTTCTTCAAGAAGGGACTTTAATTGCTATTTAGGGCCAAAAACAAAGGCTAATCGAAGTCTGAGTGGAAAATCACCCTATCTCGGCTACCGGACCAAAAACGCTCTATTTCCGCTATCGATTGGAAAACGCACTATTTCAGAATTTGGTTCTTGCTATGATTTTCATAATCTGCGTTCAAGATGTGCGAAAAACACACTGCTTGTGGCTTTTTAGCTGATAGATAATATATGCTTGGTATTCTTTAACTTTGAAGTGTTATGGAGTACTTACATTATTTGCTAACTAATTGACCGAGTATATCTCCAATTCGTGATGTGCGAGTTGATGTTGGAACATATATAAACCTACTTAAAGTTTTCAGCTACTTAAAATGGTAGATGGTTTCAATGGGAAGCTTTTGCATAACTTGTAGATATGCATTCGCTATGAAAGTATAAGAAAAAAGATTTGGATGATGGTGGTGGTTTTACGCACCTTTGACCAATCAAAAATATATATATATTTTTTTTTTCACCATACATTGCGAAAACACAAGATGTATTATACTTCTGACACTTTCATAATACTTTCAAACGAAGTCACAAAGATATTAGTCAACTTAGCTACCCTCGCACTCAACCATTCGAGAAAAATTCAACGTTTAACCTCCACCCGCGAAAGACCGATGAAAGTATTTTGACTGCCCCAACTTTGTCTAGCCGGTTGTGACAACATCAGCCACAGCTATTGGGCGGATGCCAACCGAGCGATATAACAGACGACACTTCAACGTCACTTTTTTCCACAAACATTTTCTAATAAAAGTAAAAATGCCAACAAAAACCAACAATTTTGTGGTATCTGGCTGTCTGGTTGGCATACGAAACCACTGCAACTGGAGGGCAAAAGGTGCGACCCTCTCAACAGCAGACAATGCTGCATACAAGGGGAGTGTCTGTGAGATACAGGTTGAAGAGTGTCTGCGGTAAATGACGTTAGGAAACGGAAGCGCAGATATCTTCAGTGGGTGTATAAATAAATTTGAGGAGGACATAAAAAAGTGAAGACTGGCGAAAACATTTAAGAGGGAATGGAAATAAGAGAAAGCCATTTCAAGCAAAAAAATTGAAAATAAATATTGAAGTAATAACAAGAGTAGACCATTGCTGAAATTATACTTTATTACGCGCACACACACACATAAGACCCCATGAACTTTGCTCCGCGCAGGAAGATTGTCATCTGTCGCTCTGCAGGCGGCTTGGCGCGCGTGCGGTGGCAAGCTAGCAAAAAAAACAAGTAAGAGCAGCACTGTCTTCGGCTATGCCGAAGGCTTCATACCTTTCATGAATATCAAAAAACTTAATTTAACCCTTGATTTCTTTAGGAGCTACACATTACTTATACTAAATTGATGTACACTGTGAACTACACAGATGGTAGAGTTATATCACAAAAACTTATATCTGAACATTCTTTATAGATCACCGACATTGCATGATTAATTAGTAAGTAGCTCACGAAATTGTTTGGGTTTGTATCTGAACAATCAGTTGAATGGGAGCTATCGGTTATAGTTACCCGATCTTTATCATTTTCCCTGTAAGCTCTCCGTTGATAATATTTAAAAAAACTGCGAAATTTAATGTTCCTAGCTGCATAAATGGAGGAGTAATAACGAAAATCTCATATTTGAATAATCAGATATATAGGGGCTATATGTTATAGTGATCCGATCTTTGCTATTTACACTGTAAGTATTCTGTTGACAATGGGTGAAAACAGTGCAAAATTTCAAGTTCCTAGCTGCATAAATAAAGGAGTTATAACAAAAAATCTCATATCTGAACAATCAGATATATGTGAACTATATGTTATAGTGAGCCGATCTTTGCCATTTTCCCTGTAAGTATTCTGCTGACAATTAGTGAAAACAGTGCAAAATTTCAAGCTCCTAGCTGCATAAATAAAGGAGTTATAACGAAAATTCTCATATCTGAACAATCAGTTGTATGAGAGCTATATGTTATAGTGGTCCTATTTTACCGGTTCCGACAAATGATTAATACATTACAAAAATACACTCGCTCACCAAATTTCATTCGGATATCTCAAAAAGTTAGGGACTAGATTGTATACAAACAGACGGACAGACGGACATGGCTAAATCGATTCAGCTCGACTTCCTGATCATATAAGTATACATTTTGATGGGTCTATCTCTTCTTATTCTGGTACTTACAAACATCGGACCAAAGTTATAATACCATTTCATGCTCATGAAAGGTATAAAAAAGATGCGCGCTATAAAGACAGAGTTTTCCTTCTGCAGCAATGACTTGCGTCCACCGCCTTTTCGTGCATGCTGTGGCGCGCACTCGATCCGCCCTCCTTCTTTTTTTTTGCTTTGCTGAGGCGCGCACAAAAATTTCATTAGCTTTTCGTTGCACCGCTCTATCGCTTAGTTATAGTGGTGTTGGTTTGTCTTAGCTAAATTTGTTGCTGTACTGTTAGGCGACATACACAAGCTGCATCACTAACGCGTCTACAACTGTCTATAAAATTATGTCTTTTCGCGGCGCTCGCGTTAGCTGTGGTATTTAAGGGAGAGCGACGCGAATTTGATCGCAGCCCTAACGTGGAATCAGTGCCCCCAAGACAGCAGTGAATCGAATTTACAAGCGCGTGTGTACATATTATCTAGTTATTTATACTAACGTATTTTTTCGAAAAAAATATATTGCCCCAACGACTGTGCGCCATGAAGCTTTGTTATCACTATCACAGTTCGCTTTGCTCAATTATTACCTTACATGGTGTTACCACTCTGCTCTTGGTCGTTTGAAACTCAATGCGGTAATATGACACGTTGCGATGCCGCCAATTGGGTAAATGGCAATATGAATATAATAAACCTTCCATGCATGTATCCATAGTTTTTATGCTCAATGGGAATCAGATAGTTACCGATTGTAGAAAGGAAACATATGTACCTACATACATACATATATGTAAGAAAGTAAGTCGAAATATTTATTTCATATACAAATTTTATTGCCGAAAAAATGTTCCCCATTTTTAAAATTCAGTTAAATCTAGTTGTAACATCCCATAGTCCAAAACTAGTTACACATCAACCAATTCCCAACAATTTTTTTTTTTTTTGGTAATTAGCTTTAAATGTACGAGCTCAAAACTATGTAGTGTTTGAGAAAGCATTTTGCTGGATCTTTTTTTATAATTTTAAATTTTAAAGACATTCGAGAGATTCGAGGTTTTCGGGAATTTTTTTCTTTTTTTTTTGGTTTCTACCAAATATAGTTAATTTTTTCTCTAAGTCCAAGTGAGTATATTATCGAAAATGTTTGAAATAGAAAAAAACACCTCTGTTTACCATGTAATGATATTTTTAAGAATCAGGAAAAAAGGATGTTAAATACAAACGCCGGGTATTTAATGTTCGGTTTCGCCCGAACTTAGATTTATTTATTTGTCTAATCTAATTTTCTTTTAATTTTTAGATTTTATTGTTTTAAAACAAAAAATATATTTTTTTTATTAAATTTAATTTTTAAAAATATTTTGTATTTTTGTAATTTAATTTTTTCCTTTTTTAAAATTAATTTTATTTTAACTCTTAGATTTTATTTTTTAGATTTTAATTTTAAGAAACTTCTCTTATTCATTTTCTTTTATTTTCAATTAATTTTTTTCTTTTTTTTTAAATTAAACCAAGAAATATTAAAACATACCAAACTATACGAGAAGAAAGTCGACGTTGCATTACTAAGTCAACCGTATACAAATGACCCATGATCAAATTGGTCGAATCACTCTCGGAAGAAAGCAGCGATATGGATGTACAATCAAAACACCCCACAGATTAAATTTCAACTCAGTTCAGACCTAGGAAGACGTTCTTGGCGGACAAAAAGGAGAACGCTTTGACACAAATCTAATACCCGAAAACTTTACTTCAGCAGCTGGATTCTCAAATGAAGCTATGTAGTGGCTGAGGAGAGCAAGTTGCGCTAGAACTTTCTAATCAAAGACACCATGCCCCCGTCTATTGGTGGACTAAAAATGCGTAAAGAATGCTAGCGCGCAAGACGGTTGTGCCAAAGAGGATCTGCCACTTTTTACACTCTCTAAGAAACGTTTAGGCTGAAAAGGAATCTGATGAAGTAAGAAATGAAAAAAAGCAAACGGGAATATTTTCTAAAGCTCTGTGCGGCACTGAAACAAATGCATGGTGACTAGTGTACAATTACCTTGAATATATTGTACCCACACTCTTTCCCATACAATCCCAATTCCAATGGAAAGGTACGGAAAGCATGCGAGCGACTGAAATACGACTCCATGGGACTTGTCTTAGCAAACATCAAGACAGAACCTGTTCTTGTGACAGACAGACAAACACCCGAATTTGTCAGCATAAATGCTAAAGGAGTCGTGGTTAACACACAACTTGCCATCAAGTACGATTTTTAGCCAAAGTCCTCAAGTCGGTGTCACTCTATGGTGTGCAAGTTGGACAAATTCGCTCGACACTAAGTCCTACAGCCGTGGTCTGGCATCTATACATATATTTTGCGCTCCAAGAGAATTCTGTGCAGTTCGTATATTACCCGAATACGCAAACCTGGCTGGTGCAGGCCTACACTCAATAGGCCTCTTAGCTAAGGAGTCCAACTGCGGACTCCGGATGAATTACCACTAATAGGTACGTAAAGAGAAATTTGCAAAGAAGCAAGTGGCAATATACTTTGGGCCCGCCTTTCATTGCCAAATCTCGAAGCATGAGTAAACCGCTCTCACTTTGGAGAGGTGCTTTTCATATAAC